>JAKSZP010012328.1:0-66683 GCA_022478985.1 Massospora cicadina
ATTAAGCTTTGGATGACAATTTAATTATGTTTTCTAGGCATCAGTAATAACTGACTGAGCGGTTAATCATAATTCTCATAGGATCATATCCTATGTTAATTATGGTTGCAATTTTATTGGGGATTGGTGCTAACAATTTGGAGATGAGTAAATTAGCTTTAAATGGGCAATTACTCATGGGAAATTGTCAGGTTTGGTAGCCAACATGTGGGCTGATATGAATGTGATTTAAATACGCTATTTCTCATGTATATCAGCTGGAATACATCCTGAAATTGAACCAATATCTCTTTTTTTGTCAGCTAGGCATTCTGAGACCATTGTGGTTACCACAATTTACCCCTAACACATGTCCTCTCATACTTCCACCTATAGATATTCCCTCATTTTAATAAACACCTTAGACCTATAGCTTTTATAAATTATATCTTGTAGTTTATCTGCTTCTTGTGAAGAGAGTCCTTGTCTAAGTGTCAATGCCAGAGTGAGGCCAAAGTCACTTAAATAATTATATCTTGCCAGAGTAAGGCCAAAGTCACTAGAATTCTTAAACTTCCATAGTGAGGCCAAAGCCACTTATTATTATCTGCCAGATTAGGGCTAAATCTACCCATTTACCCAAACTCAACTAATCTAATTGTCTTCATACAATTAGCAAGTTTTTGTTTATTTCCAGAAACAGTAGTTAAGTGAACCTATGCACCAGTGAAAACCCATTGGTTTTTACACACCCACTCATATGTTTTTCATACTCTGCCATGCCCCATGATAGTCTGAGACTCTAAGATGACAGAATCGCTCTGATGGCCGTAGATAGGGCAACCAAACTACTCCTACTTTCATATATAACTTCCCATTTTCCATCTTAGTGTTGTGGGAGTGTCAAGCTAGCATTTTTTTACTGGTTCATCTTCATCAGCCCATGCATCTGGAGTCATGAAAAGATCATGTAGCCTCTCAACTTTACTATTGTCTAAGTAAATAATGGACAGCCACGTTAACTCATCTACATTCATGTAGCGCGAGCCTGCATGTTGCTCAATATTCATATCATTTTTCTGGAGCTTCAGAGCCCAGCGAGCCAACCACCCCATGGGGTCCTTCATATTCTTCAACCACTTTAGAGAGGCGTGGTCTGTGATTGCTTTGAAGGAAGTCCCATATAGATTTGGGCGGTAGTGTTTGGCAGCAAGCAGGACAGCCAAGCACTCCTTCTCCATGACGCTGTAGTTACGCTCAGCTTTTGAAAGCCATTTGCTAAAGTAAGACATGAGATGATCAACTCCATGTTCATTCAATTATGCCAATATAGCTCCAACAGATTAGTCAGAGGCATCCGTGAACAATATGAAGGGTTTACTGTAGTTAAGGTGGCGGAATATTGGCTTTTTTTCAATAGCTTCTTCATAGTCTCAAATGCGGCCTTTTGTTTAGCACCCCAATGGAATGGAGTTTTTTTAGACAGTAGGCGGACAAGAAGCTCTGAGCTGGGCGGGTTTTGGGAAAAATTGATGATAGTACCCCATCATGCCCAAATATACCTGGATGTCTCAAAGGGTTTTGGGAGCAGGCAACTTGGATATTTCTTTAACTTTATCTTGTAGTGGTTGTATTTCATCTTGTAAGATAGCATGTCCAAGGAAATACATCTTCTTCTGGAAGAAAGTGCATTTGGAGGGCTTTAGTTTAAGGTTAGATGCCTGCAAGCGTTTAAACACCTCCTTTAGATGTTTGAGGTGTTTATTAAAAGTCTTGGAGAAAAAAATTGGTGTCATCAAGATAGACAATCACACAACTCAATTTGAGATCCTGGAAAATTTAATCCATCGCCTGTTGGAAAGTGGTGGACATGTTACACAACCCTTGTGGTAGTCTGGTAGGTTGAAAGAGACCCTCATTGCAAATAAGAGCACACCTTTTGGTCTTGTGGAGAAAGGTCCATTTACCAATAATTGCTAGCAAGGTCCAAGGCTGAAAAGAACTTGAACCCAGATAGTTAGGCTAGAGCGTCATCAATTTGAGGTATATGGTAACTATCCTTCTTTGTGATGTTTAATCTGTAGTAGTCCATCACTACCCAATGATCTCTGTCACGATTCTGATATGACTTGACGACAATCATGGGACAGCTAGGGTGGATTTGAAGAATCCTCTGAGCATGATATCAATTACAATTATTTGAGTGCCTCAAGATGAGGTGATATTAGGATATAACATGTTATTATTGGATCATCTCTAAATAAGGTGATAAGGCAATAAGGCAATGTCAACATTTGACAGTTATGGAGTAAATCGCCTACAATTAGGGCAATAGAGAGCTAGAGAATAACAAGCAAAAATCAAGTAGAATTGGTGGAATAGAATAGCCCAAGCTATGAGAGTGGTATTTTCCAAAGACGTTGTATATAAGGAGATGGGCGATTGAGAGAAAGAAGTTGTTTTCTATTAGAGAGAGTGGAACAGCAAAAGGTCGCTGTATTTATTATTTTAAATAAAAGAGTCAATTGGGCGATTGCTCCTATTTTGGTTTATTTTCAAGCGTATCTGAAATACTGGCAATCTCCACATCATCTGTCTGTTGCTCAGTGGGTTTGACCTGTATTAACAATATGGAAGATCCTAACAATACCGTCCAATTCTATAACAGTGGTGCTCACTACAGGGAGCCTATTGATCAACCACCAAATACTATGAAACTCCAATCGCCAGCCATGTCCTATACAGCCTGTGTTGCTGAGGAATCTTCATGAAACACTGCACCATCTGGGTATGAGGAACTCAAACATACCTTAGATACGGTTCTCAAACAGGATGAACCCCTTCAAGAACGAAATGCTGTCATGCACCAGCTTGATTTCACGTTTAGGCAAATGCAAATTCTGGGACAACAAAACAAGGAAATTGCCAAACGATTGGATGATACTACCAAATGGCTGCAGTGCACAGAGCAAAAATTTGCCAGTGCTTATCAGTCTTCTCACTGGGATGAGGATGACCATCAGAAGGGGCATCATAAAAGGAAGAATATTACGCTAGTCAGAGCTACTACACCTAGGATGGTAGTACTGGATATGAATATGAGTTGGAGTGCCAATTCCCTTAAGTAATGGTGGTGCTGCCCACAGCAGAAGGTCACGCTACCCCTGAAGCAGTGGACATTCTAACTTCTGCTGGTCCAGCTTCTCATTAAGAAACTGCTTTTAAATCTTGACCCATTCCTCAGTATGGGCCAAAAAGCCGTAAGAGGATGAGTAGGTTAATATCATTAAACTACCTCCATTTGACTGAAATGGGAACATCCATAGTTTCTTCAAACGGTTTGAATTTTCAGCGGATGATGCATCTGATAGATGGAAGGCTAAATTGTTGATATCCGCCTTGGATGTCAGTAGTGCCGATCAAGTCACCTGTTACCTCCCAAGTAGCTCTGTCCTCTATAAGGATGTGAAGGATAACGTTCTTTGCCTGTTTGGGGATATGTCAAAGATGTCACAGCAGAAAGTGGAATTATTAACAATTGGATCCCGCTGAAATGAGACTCTCCTGGAGTTTTCTGATTGATTCAAAAGGAAGCCCACGTGCTGATTGGAGCAGGGTATTTAGAGGAAGCCAACATGTGCATCGCCATGACCTCCACAGTGAAGCCATACTGAGAGATGCAAAATTTCATTTTGCCGCTTCTGGATGATGACGTACCTCTGCTCAAGATTGTGCAGTTTTTGCATCATATATCCCCTAACTTCCTGCCACCAAATATGGAATGGAAGACTACCACCTCTACTGCACCCTTTTATTTAGGAGAATACTCTCATCTGACTCCGGCTCCATTTAGCAATCCTTGACCTTAGTATAACTCTGTGCCTCATCCTCAACTGAATTATACTCAAAAGTTCGATCAGCATCAATGGGCTGGTCACAAAAACTATCAGCAACCCAGCTACTGACCAGGACCTAGCTACGCTGAATGTCAACAATTATCTTACCAACCTGGGTCAGATTACATTGAATGACCCCAGACTTTCCTATCTGGACCCTCTTATAACAATCAAGGACGTGGCTCTTATGGGGTTTACTACTATGAATGTGGCTTCCCTGATTATTTGGCAAAATTCTGCCATAACCGCCGGGTGAACTATGTACTCCAAGATCAATACTATCAGGGAAAAGATGGAGTGGAGTAGAGGCCAGACCCTCTACCTCCACTATTCCAACCCAAAACGTCACTGAATCAATAATAGTATATCCTGTGGAAGTCCCTCAGTATTGTAATGGTCGGAAACATCCTAGTTTCCAATCACCATCTTACCTTAGGTTTGACGCAATTCATGCCAAATGTCCAGTGTGAGCTGGACTCTTGAGGTAGTAAACCTCAGAATTAGGGAAATTTGAAGTGAGAAAAAAGACAAAATAGGTAAGTGAAGTTGCAAACCCCAGAATTAACCTTATTTTATTTATTATCAAATAAAAAGTCACTGATGAACAGGATCCTGATAATCTGATGCCACAAACACACCAAGAAAAAGACAGGATATTTGAGGGAGATCAATTCCAAAAACCCAAGTTTTTGTTGACATGACAAAAACGTGTTGTGCGCGGATCATTAGGTAAGATAAGGTAAGGGCGGCCCCAAGGCCAGCAGAGAGAAAGAGAGAATTCTGAACAAAGTTTGGAATTGCACAGGCTTGACCTTAAAGGTCGCCCTTCTGGGGCCTCACCTGAATTATTGATTAGGCTCGCAAGAGCCTAATCAATAATTCAGGCGAGGCACAACCCAGCGCACAAACCTGAAAAACACCAAAAATCTTTTAAATGAATTGATTTGGATTTGGAAAATCTAAACCTGAATCAAAATGCAATGAACAGATTAATACCATTCGTTACAGGTATGGTGACAGAATTTTATATCAGCAGCCAGTTGGAGGAGTGAATGTAGTGACATGAGCTCAAGCCAAGGCAGCGGCGGATGAAGAATCCCCGGAACAACTGAAGCTGTATACCTGCCAAATGCTTGATCAAGCCTCCTTGGACAAGTTTGACTCTGCTGCGGATGAGCCAACTCTGAAAGGAGTAAACGTCGCCCTTCTGGTAGATGCCATTGTCAAATAATATCCCCAAGTTGGTGAGCGGATAATGAGTTTTTTATAAAGAGATCCTGTAAATGTCCACATAGTAAACAATCAATATTCTTCTTATTCTGAGTGTATGTACTGTGATATTTTTGTAGAGGACAATAGAGTTTATGCTATAATAGATACTGGTGCTCCAGTCAACATAGTTTCCATTAAGCTGATGGTGAAGTTGACGTTAAAACCTGATGTGGACCATCAAATGGTGTATGTAACTGCTGGAGCAGAAAGCGCCATCTCTGAGGGGTCTTACAGTGCGCTACCTCTGCGCTTTGAGTCCATTGTTGTTGTATCTCTGGCAATTGTGCTACTAAACAAAAACTACAAATTGTTAATTGGAACCGCTTTCCTGCGCCATTTTGGGGCTTTCATTAATATGATGGAGGAGACCCTCGCCATTCTGGGACAGTGGATCCCAATTTACTTCACCTCTAGAAGATTTCAGAAGGATCTGGCGCATATGAGCCATATCAACCTTGAAATAGTGAGAGGGTGATGCCAATGCGTTATCACTGACTAAAGTGAAAGACTCAGCCTCTTCCCCAGCAGATATATGAATATCAAGGGATATCTCTTCGAGCTGCAGGGCACATATCTATTCCTTCTGGACATCAAGTCTTAGTGAACACTGAGTTAGAGGTGGAAGTACCTATTGAGCTATATAGAAAAGTTATTGGTCTCTATCATTAAACGCGGTTTGAGCTGCATGTGGCTCCAGGAATTATACTTCCAGGCCATGGAGAGATTAAGGTTTTTTAGCAAACCTCCAGAGCAAACCAATGCAAATCTGCCAACACCAAATAGTAGCATGTTTACATTTGATTCCAATGGAAGAGATCCTTCAGGTCCATGATTTTGGGTTGTTGGACGAATTTGGTCTACCAGTTGAGGCACCAGCCAGCGTACTAACGGTGGTACTGTGGAGTAGTCTAATAGGACTATTGGAAGAGCAAAAAGACCAAGCAATAGCTTTATTTTTAAAGTACAAGGGGATTTTTGCTGCCAACAATCACAACTTAGGGTGTGCTTGGGGTGGTCCATTGAGTAGACTCAGGAAATCATCACCCTATAAGGTCTTGGCTGATCAGCAAATCAAGGGCAGCAGAAGACATTGTCACTAACGAAATTGACAAGTTGCTGGAGCAAGGAATGCTCAAACCATCCAAGTGTCTGTGGGCTTCACCCATTCTGATTGTAAAAAAGAGGATGGCACCAACTGCATAGTAATAGACTACCAGAAGCTTAACAGTATTATAAAAAAGGACTCATACCTCTTACCAAGGAATGATGATGCTTTGGATCAGTTAGGGGGAGCCTTTTGCTTTTCAGCGATGGACTTGATATCTGGTTACTGGCAAATCTAGTTACCCATGGCGGAACAGGAAAAATGCGCTGTAATTACCTCCAAAGGCTTTTTTCAACTGACACGGATGCCTCATGGTCTGTGCAACGCCCCAGCTACGTTTCAGTGAGCCATGGAAACTATTCTTGGTGACCTGAAACTGTCATGCATATATGTATACCTTGATGATATTAATGTTTTCTCTCAGACCTTATCGGAGCACCTTGATCATTTAGAAGCAGTATTCTGCCTGCTGGCTGAGGCAAACATTAAAATTAAGCCTCAAAAATGTAAATTCTTCAAAAATCAGCTGGAATACCTGGGGTTCATGGTAGACTCTAAAGGGCTAAAACCACAGCTGGCTAAGGTAAAGGCCATGAGCAAAATGACTACACCTAATAGTAAATGTGACATACAGGTATTTTTGGGAATGGTCAGTTACTACTGGTGATTTATCCCTAATTTTAGCTGTACTGGGGGGCTACTATTTGAGTTGTTAAAAAAGGACTCTGTGTTATAATGGATGGAACATCATCAATAAGTTTTCAATACACTTTGTACGGTGTTGACCAGCGCACCAGTGATACACTATCCAAACTTTGATTGAGAGTTTTTTGTTCAGACGGATGTGTCCCTTTCTGCTGTTGGGGAAGTACTTTCCCAGAAAGATGATGATAGAGAGGAACATCCTGTAGTGTACTGTAGTTAAAGTCTGAACTGCCATGAGCGTAATTATACTGTAACTGAGTGGGAGTGCTTAGTGGTGATCTACATATATAATTAATTTAAAGTCTACTTTCATGGGGTAAAGTTCATAGTCATAACAGATCATGCATCATTACGCTGGTTGAAGGACCTCAAAGAGCTTGAAGGCCATTTAGCTCGATGAGCTCTTAAGCTGCAGGCTTATGATTTTGATATCCTTCATCACTTAGGAGTAAAGCATTAGAACGCTGACTGTTTATCTTGATTGCTGACTGTTGCCATGACGGCAGACCTCAGCAATATGATGTACAATAAGATGCTTGGCAGAAATTATGACAACGAACTGCCCCAAGTGATCAAAGTGTTAAACAAGATGTGAACAAATACCTTCCAATGGAATGAGGAACTGTACAAGTGGATTGGCAATTCTATGGTTAATTTTCCGCAACCCTCAGCATAGCTGGGAACCATTATAAGTGCCCACAAGGCAGTCAGACATGGTGGGGTATGTAAGACAATGGAGCTGTTGTGCCCTCAGTACTATTGGGAAAGCATGAGCTTTGATGTGCTTGAAACAGTTTCCTGTTGCCATCAGTGCCAAGTGGAGAAGCGATTCTGCCATAAGACTTTATACCAGGTAGTGAAACCACATTTTGCTTGGCACACAGTTTCCCTTGATTTCATTGGTCTCTTACCAACAGGAGCCAACTGGTGTAAGTACATTCTTGTGTCTATTGATCACTTGACCTAGTGGGTCAAAGTGAGGGCAATATGAGATTTAGGGGTGGTTACAGTGGCCAATTTTGTGATGGAATGCATTATTCAGTAACAAGGCTGCCCTCAGTTTATTCTCACTGATAATGGAACCAACTTCACCTCACATATCCTCCCCAAAATGAATGAGCTTATGGGAATCCGTGGGGTTCTGATGACCCCATACCACCCCAAATCCAATGGAATGGTCAAATGGGTGAATGGGACTCTGGTGAACATACTACGAAAATTAGTAACAGATTGACCTTCCAATTGGAGCTCCCTCCTTTCCACTGCCATGTTTGCCTATAACATTAATTACCACCCCACCACAGGGAAGAGTCCCTTTCAACTATTATATGGCTGACATCCAGATCTTCCAGCGTTACTTTATTTGTGTGTAGAAGACACTGGCGGAATGGAACCCCACCACTATTTGAATACCCTTACAAAAACTTTGATCAAATTGCAAACTGAAGCATATTACTTCAGCTTAGCCAAGAAGATCAGGAATCATGCTGCCAATCAGGTACATCATATCAGGTTGGTGCAGTTTAAGGAAGGCAATATGGTTCTCTTCCATGACCAACATGGGTTCAGGTGAAAACACAAGCTGGCCAGTATTTGGATTGGTCCATTCAAAGTTATAGAGAAAACTGGGGTTGATGCATATACCATCAAAGACCCTGCAAGTGGTCAGATCATTAACAGAGCACACGTGAAGGTCCTTTGACCATACAAGCAATAGGAGCCTTATCATCCAGGTAAAGAAGGTGTAATATCATGATTCCAATATGACTGATCAGTAATCGTGGGACAGCTATGGTGGATTGGGAAGAATCTGCCAAGCATGATATCAGTTACAATTATTTGAGTGCCTCAAGATGAGGTGATACTAGGATATAATGGGTTATTTTTGGATTGCCTCTAAATAAGGTGATAAGGCAATAAGGCAATGTTGACATTTGACGAATATGAAGTAAATCACCTACAATTAGGGCAATAGAGAGCTAGAGAATAACAAGCCAAAATTGAAGAGAATCAGCGGAATAGAATGGCCCAAGCTATGAGAGTGGTATTTTCCAAAGACGCTGTATATAAGGAGATGGGCGATTGAGAGAAGGAAGTTGTTTTTTATTAGAGAGAGCGGAACAGCAAAAGGTCGCTGTATTTATTATAATAAATAAAAGAGTCAATTTGGTCGATTGCTCCTATCTTTAGTATATTTTCATATGTGTCTGAAGGACTGATGATCCCCACATTGTCTGTCTGTTGCTCAGTGGGTTTGACCTGTATGAAAAATATGGCAGATCTTAATGATACTGTCTGATTCTATAACAAACTCCATTTTTCTTCTTTATTAATAAAAGTGGGGATAACCAAGGGCTTTGTGATGGCACCAGCAATCCAACATCCAGAAGCTGTTTGAGCTCTGTTTGCATTTATAGCTCCTCAACTTTTGATTTGCATTAGAGTTTGGAGTGAATGGGTTGAGTATCCCCAATGTCAATACTATGCATCCACCCCTTCATGTGTCCATAGTCAATTTTGGATTTGGAGAAAATGTCAAAGTAGGCCTTGAGCAGGGTGTGGACTTTATCCAGCTCAGCTGGAGTTAGTTCATCGGAGATATAAACAGTAGGCAATGTACATAATGATTGGTTGGTGGGTAAACCCATATCAGCCATAGACCCAATACAATGAACTTGCTTGATGCCCTCAATGGGTATCAGCACGCCTCATCCAATCTATTGATGAATCTCTACTATAATATCCTTCTTGGTGAGATTCTCTAGCAAGAGGTTAATTGGCTGATGAAAGTCAGGGTCTAACATACCTGGTAAAACTCTGGGCTCTAAAGGACTAACTCCATCAATGCCAATGAGGTGCAGCAGGCAGTTGTGTGGGATTTGCATGGTAATCTTCATGTCAACTACCCTTTGTTCCCAAGCCTTAATTACCACATCTTCAGAAGCATAGAAAGGGATACCCTCCAGGGCATCCACTGATGGAGGCAACATTTTTGTATGCCTGCCTGCGATGGTGTAATGTAGGGATAAAGCGGATGAGGGATACTCAACTGTGCAAAATATAATCCTTTTTATTGAGCTCATCCTTAGTCAGAATCAGAGGAAACTCATAGTTAAGCAGGGAGAGTTAACCCTGCTTAAAATTAATGACACCTTCGTATTAGAGCATAAATTGGATTCCAATGAGTAAATCATAGGTATTATTGGCCAAAGCCACTGCTGGAGCCAACAAGAAAAGCTTCCCAAAACAAATGGGCAGAGAAGAGTACACCCTGATGGTGCAGGTGTTGTTTGGGCCCACAGTTACAAACTCACAAGTGTAGTTGAGGTCAGGGGCCAGCTTAATTTTCTTAATGAGCTTGGCTGACACAATGTTCAATGGGGACCCAGTGTTGAGGATAGCTTTAACCTGCACTCCATTAATGATGACCTCATCTTTAGTTAAAGTACCACCCAAGGTGGGAAAAAAAGTGAGGACCGCCTTTAGATGGAAAGTGGATGCAAGTCATTTGGCAGTTTCAGGGTATTTTTTCTGGATAGTGTGCAGGGTGTGAACACACTGGGTAAATTGGAGAAATATGGCAATGAGCTGGTCAGCATCACTTGTAGTGTCAATAATCTTGAGACCCCTCAACACTTGCCAAAGATAAGTTTGACAAGTGATCTTAGCCCAATTCACTCTCTCTGGGTTCAAGTGATCAGGTACCTCCACTTCATTTGGGGATCCTAAAACATAATGACCAACATCTTCATCACCCCCTTCAGACTCATCATCAGAGGGGTTATCAATGCATGTGAGGGAGCCCATAAAAGGTGAGGTAGGGTCAGGGCTTCCCTTATGGCATGATAGGTCCTGGGGTTGCTCTTTCACATTACTAACTTTTGAGGGAGGTGTTGAAATTGGAAAAGCTTGATTGTTGACCTTCATAGTAGGGGTTTGTGCTGCCTCATGGAGACAGGTTTCAGAGTAGAGTTAGTTGAATGAAAAGTTGAGGTGGATAGCTCTGTGGAGGTGGATGCTTTAACTTCAACAGCTTTGGGTCGTTCAATGGCTATGTGCTTTTGTGAAACGGGTGGTTTAGCCTTTGTGACCTGGTCATTTAACCCATTGTTAGTGGGAGCTATTGGAACCCAAGAAAGGGGTTTAGGCTTAGGAGCCAATTTTGAAACCACTTGGGAAGGCCGCTCTGAAGAATAAGATGGGTAAGGCAAAGGGATGACTGCTTTCACCAACTGAGTTTTTTAAACTGAAGATGAAGGGGAGCACTTCTCCATCACAGCCATTACCATCTGACTATCTTTGTGGGAAGAAGAAGAGTTTTGTGATGGCAATTTCATAGAAGCAGGTTTCCAGAGGGAACAGCCATGGTAGGTTCTAAATTGGTCAGTGTAGATGCTTGGCTCAGAGATCCTTGTGTAAGGTCAAGCTCATAGATATTGACAACTGCTAGTAAGACCTCCTTGATATCTCGTACATCTTGAAAGTGTGCTTTATGGAGGAGAGATGCATTGCCAAGGAGGGACGAGATGCCAATCCAGCCAAGATAGCCACAATAGCAGAGAGAGAGCATTTGGGCAAGCAACAGAGGTTGTGCTTTATTATAGAAAGCATGTAACAAAAGAGGTGATCAATTCTCCCTCTTGCAGACTAAGGCACATAAAAGCCTGTTTTTGTAGCTGCAAACCTTGTTTGGAACCAAAACTTCAAGGAGCGCTTGCTTAACCTTGGTCTAGTGCTGAGGTTAACCATGGTGGGGATCATTCTTTCTTGAGCTATTCAATTCAAGCAGGTGTGAATGTACTGGATTTCTTGCCGGTCAGTTACTTCTTCCATTGCAGATTTATAAACATAAAGGAAGGAGGCAATACCGCCCTCACCAGGTGTGAACTCGTCTCTAAGAGGAGGTTTTTGTATAACAGGGCATTGTAGTGAGTGCTGCTTGAGCATTTTAAGGTGAGCTAAAACACTTGTTAGCTGTTGTTCCATAATATCTAGCTTAGGGTTAATATCAGAGAAAAGGCTAGAAGGGTTACCACCCCCAACTGCCTCCATATTTTTGAATGATATTCAAATGTACATGTCCCCCTGTAGTGAGCACCACTTGTTGGATTTTTGGTTTGGAAAAGGCTTGCTGGTACTTTTTACCTTGAATCTAATAATACAATAAGAAGCTTTTTTGCACCACTGATATAAAAATAATAAAAACTAATAAATACTAAAGAGTTTTAATTTTATAGAATTTTATTAGGTTCATGTGGGGGTAAAAAATAGAACATACTTAATAAAGTTGATAGTAATCTTTAAAATGTTGAGGCTCAAAGTTTGGATAGCTTAGTAAAGTACAATTTAGGTAATATGAGCCTTCAACCTATTGGATCTCTTGAACTCACCTCATTTGGGTAAAATGGCCAGTTGAGGTTTAGAAGCAGAAAGGATTAGTCCATGAGGTATTGCTTTTATGAATTTAACCCAATCAATGGGCTGGAAAATTTTTGCACTTGGTTGGACCCCTTCTGACCCTATAAAAAGAGCCAGTCTCCATGATGTAACCTGTACTAAACTAGATGAGGCCAGGGGGGGAGTCTCTGATGATCTCCCCAAATTTGGCTGATGGTTTGTTGCAATATGACTGCCCAAACTCAATTTGTTTGCCCAATCATTATTAGAAGTTACCCCAATTTGTGGGGTTTCACTGGAATAAACAGGGTCTTTTGGCTGATATTTGTATTATTTTCCTCTGAACCACTCCTATCAATATATCAGACTTGTAATTGTCCAACAGTCACCATTCACCATTTAAGTTATCAAAGTTTGATCTTTAATTTTTTCTTTCATGCAGTTGCATAGAATTATTTCACTTGGGGGTCTGCCGGTGAAATAATACAATGAGAAGGGGTCCGACGGCTAGGTGAGTCTCAGAACCAATGATCTAGATCAACTAACTAGTTACATGAAGTCAGGTCTATGGGTATATAGCTAGTGACCTACTGGATTTAGCTACCTAACTTTTTATCCAAATTTATGAAATGTGGGCTAACCAATGTCATCCGCTCTATGTAAAATATTTAAGCCAGACTAAACTTTATAGTTTTACGTAAACTTAATAGGCCTATACTTTGGTTGCTCGATTCTAAATCAATCCCTCCAACTTTGGCTATTAGATTGAACGATATGTTTAAATATTAGGTATAAGGCTAATACTTTTGTCGGGGTGAGGTGAAGCGAAGCCCATCTGCCACTTTGCATTTTTTTGCCGCGTACGCATCCGAAATCACTTATTCAACCTCCACCAAACTTTAATGTACAATCTGTGCATATTCGTGGGTGCATATTTTAATTTTTGTGAAGGTTGGTTTAAGGTAAATGATCATTTAATTTTGCTAAATTGAAACCCTTTAAAACGATAGCGTATTAAGATTAAACCTACTTATCCAACCTCCACCAAACTTTAAAGTACGATCTGTGCATATTCTGGAGTACACAATTTTAATCTTTGGAAACTTTGGTCGAACCAAAGTTAAATAATAATTGTTTGATGCCGCTAAATTAAAACTGTTTAGAAAATTACATCCGCGGCGCCGAATCGGTCCGACGGTAAAAGAGTGCATTGAACGCAGTCACATGATTACACATTGATGTGGTGTATCGACTGCAACTATGCTGTAATTATTTTGATTTTTTTAGCTCTAGGTGGTCCCAACCTAAAGGTTATCTTTTGTTTTGCTTTTCGCTTTTGTGTAACCCAGAATATGTTGAAATAATTAATCATGCCTAAAAGACGCCGAGGTGGAAGTATTCATAGTCGTCAGACTTATCGTCAACAATATGGTGGTTCACGAAATCGAAACGGTCATGTGTTATCCAAGGTTGATCAGGTTAGTGCAGATAACTCCCAGTTTCAACATACAAATTCAGCTTGAACAAGGGTTACAGAATCTATATTCAAAAGTTACTGTTATCATTGTATACTACGATCAAATATCACTTTCATTTGTTATATACCCCATGTAAATACTTTGTTAAAAATATAGTGGATAGCTGACCATCTGCATCAGTTTGTAGACTTATTATCGAACACGTTTACCGAATATTTTTCAAGATAAAAACTTTCATCTCTACAGTTAATGGGAAATTTCACATCTGTCTAGAACTTCGCCCCCTTTTGTCCGCGCTCGGGGACACCTAGTTGTAAAGGGGTATGGCGTGTAAAGCCATCCAGATAGCATCTAGGCTATCCGCTTGGGACAATCTAGAGTTATCGATAGTTGAGATCTATGGTAAGCATACTATGATAAAGTATGGTAGGGTATAAAGCTATAATTTAAGCAGATTGGATCATACAGCCCTAACTTTATAGTTTTCCTTTCGATTAGAAATCAGTCTGACGGTAGGGCATTTTGCCACTGCTTTTTTATCCATATCTGGAGTTCCATTTCGAAGCTGGAAGCCCCCCACGCCGTGGTCTATCGGAGGGGATCTAACTCGACGGTGGCGGTTGCCAAATCTACCTTACCTCGACGATCGTTACCCTCGATTTGGCTAGACCAGTTCAAACTTATGGAGCGTCATGGGCCAATTGAATCTCATGGGTAAAAAATCGGTCGCATCTCACGGTTTGACGATTTCAAGCTCATGGATGGGTTAATCAAAAACGATCAATAAATTTATTGTGGGGAGGTTTAATAAGTTTAAAATAATCCCTCCGGTAAATAGGTGAAAGGCATTGATTTATATAAAGAGAACCGGTTATTAAGATTAAAATATATTCAACTTCATCTACCAGCTTGCCCCTTATCTTACATGGCAGCTTATTAGATCTACTGAGAGGGTACCTTATCTACCTTTATGAGCGGTGCTAGTCCAAGTGATTGAATAGCTCTTAGGTCGGAACCCTGGTAAGTAGGTCGAGTAGCTGATGGGTATTTGGATCGGATACGAAGGCGTCACTGTTCATGATATCTTTGAATAACGCGATATTCTCCTCGATTTTATACCCTTCCTCGATTAAGGGCTCTAAGGGGTTGGGTAGTTGGAGGGTAGAAAGGTTGGCGGGATTCAAAGTGCGTATGACGTGTAGCACGAAATGCGTATCGCTACTTAGATCTGCTAAGGTTTGGGAGACGATTTCGGTGAGTTTGCGGATTAGGTTGGTGTCATCGGGTAGGGTAGATACGCGGTACGGTTCATCTTGAATCAGATCGCACTTCATCTCTATTGGGAGGGGTTCTAAATCTTCAGGGGTGATGGCACCCTTGGATAGTTTTAGAGTGGCTACCAGACGGTTGGGGTTCACCTTGGTTCCCTGGCAGTTGAGGTGGGTGATGAGACGGCAGAGAGCTCTATAATTAGATTCGATCCCATCTTCTTTGAGCTCGTTAACTACAAACAGGAAGGTGTAAAGGTTCCTTGCAGCAGGGGTATTGTTTGGATGGTTCACGTCACCATTGTCCTCTAAGCGGTGGATTGGTTGGCTGATATCCGCAACGCCACGCTCAATTCGATAAGTTGCAAGCCTTTCTTCCTGCTCCGGCGTAACTTTATAACCATTTTTCGAGATTAGGATGACGAACCAACCCATCACGCGCACTCGCATTACGCCACCACCAGGGTAGATCAGCAGGAGTATATGTGTAAATAGATTCCCATGTTTCAACTCACATCGTAGGTTAGCCTTACATACCATTCCATCTCCAATTCGGATCCATTCTTCTTTATTGACGCCACCGAATACTTGGAACGTTTGCGGTTGCATCCCCTCGTATCCGTTGGTGTGAAGGTCTAAGTAGCTGATCAGAGATGGCCTGGCAAGCGCTATTAAAACGTACTCTTCGTTTTCATCTTCCTGCGACCGCGGTGTCAACCACCCGTCATGGATTGTGTTTCCCGCCCCCGGCATGATGAGGTGGTGGCGATCGCCCACCTCGCATTGACTTGCTTCGATAACCCGGGCGCCATTGCCGACGAAAGCGACATCGATAGGATCCCTCCGGATCGAGGTTTCTAATGGACGACTCACTGTGCCGTAGACGCGTAGTCTGGCCAACCCTCCCTCCCTAAATATTGTGATCCTGACTTGGTTGTAAATTGTAGCGGCCTCCTTCGTGCACCAGAAAAAGTTTAAGGAGTTTGGTTCGAGTTTAGCTGCCCCCAACAGCACGTCCCATTCTTCCTTGTCACTCACCATAGCTTCCAGCTTGACTTCCTTTGGCAGATCGGAGATGCGGATGCCAATTGTGTTTAAGCTAAACCCACGGATCGTACCTGGAAATGGAAGGCGGAAGATGGCATATTCACATTCTCCAATGCTGGGATTATTTCGCCTTGTCTCCCAACCGTCATAGTCATTTAGCTGTAATCTGATGCCGCTGGGACCTTCGTTCGGTTCTTGGCGCCGTATCAGGTTGATGGCCTTACCAAAAGTTTGGTCGGAGGTAGCCACTTCCGTACCCCCAATCTCTTCGCTTATGAGGTCGACATGATCGTCAACCAATCTAGTTCTCTCCACGGCATCCACTACAACTGCGTACATGTCCGAGTTCAATGGCATCCCTTCATTAAATAACTTAAACTTCCACTTTCTTGATTCACTTTATACTGAATCCCCTCCATCCAATTTAACCGATCAACCTCCATCTAAATTCAGTCGGTTTACCAATCAATCCATTCACTTCCATTGAAATCCTTACTAAGGCTTATCGCTACCTCCAATCCGGACTGCCATCCTCCATCCAATTTACAATGTTTTCTAGCCGCCGTTGGTGATAACCATTCTTTTTTTAGTACTAGATGGTGTGATAACCATTCTTCAATCAGCACTTCGATTCCAGATTTAAGCTTTGAAAATTTAGGCCCGCGCTTCGATCCGATTCTATAGATCCTGTTGCATCGAAATCAACTCCTACTAATTAAGGTAGGCCGATCGATTACTTTTACTCTATCGAGGGAAAGGGTGGAGCTGTAGCTAAGGCACGGCTATTGACATAAGGCTACGCGATAACAAAAGGTTTGAAAAGCTCGGTTTTAAATAACGGTTAATTTTAGTTGAATTGTCATCCAATCAGATATGAGATTGTAACGCCATTATTTATCGACCGAACCATCTATAATAGAAGTTAATGTGGTGCCCACCAATTCATAAAGGTAACCTATAATTTGCTGATTGCGAAAAAAACTCCACCATAAACGGTTATTATAATTATAGGTGTATTAAAGTTTTCATATACTTGCATCTCTAAGCAAGATAAGCTAAGCTAAAAAGGATCTTATACCTGATTAGATAGATTTCACGGATCAGTTGAGATGGTAACTAAGCGACCATCTAGTACTAAAAAAAGAGATGGTAAATAAGCCAGAAACTATCTCAACTTAACTCAAATCTAAATAGGAGCTTACCCTCTTGTCAATATTTATAACCCTAAGCCCATGACGGCCCAGTTTGTACGTGTAACCTATAAATAGTGTTCACGTCACCTTTTGCCAGTTTCACGGCGTTGACATGATATATGTCTTTGGCTGGGAGGTACGATCAAAATCGGGTAAAGGTAAGAAACCGTGGTGTGGCGAGCTTAGGTTATTATGACTGGCTACCGTTTTTAGCATAGTTTGGCCAATAAAATAAACTAGTTAAATAATTGAGAGAACGAAACGCTAAACGGGCCAGTTTAGCCTTGCTTTTCCTAAATTTCACCGGCTTCCACCTTTAAATAAAAGATTAACTTGATTAGCCAAATGACCACCGATCACACGGTAAAACCGTTCAAACTATCAAATCGGCCGAATATCAAACCGCTCACCCATAACGATATACCGATTACTATAAAAACGTATAAAATTTTCACTTCTTATATAAAACCTTTTATTTTACTACGAAAAATTATATTGGAATGTATCGTCATCAGACCTTATTAAATACAAAATTTCATCAACAGGTTATGTCAGAAAGTGAGTTAGATGAAGGATGCAAGTTTCCATAACAAATAAGGTTGCGAGTTAAAGAAAAACAAGTAAAAACTTTATTTTATTTATTCGAGGCAAGCCGACGCAAGTAAAAATTTTATTGTAGATGGCAATAGATAACTTTAGCGTAAAATGACCGATAAAATCCTTTATTTTGAGGTAAGCTGACCAGGGGATGGGCATACCAAATGCTCAAAGAGCAAAAATAAAAAAACTCTAACAGCCAAACTGACTTGCCCACATGAGCGTGGCAAAACAAAACTTAATGAAATTACACCAACCAGGTGGGAAAGCAATACCCACTAACATACTGTGGTGGAGGGGGACTGGGAGGCAGTTTGACACCTAAACTGATGCCATATCAGATTCTGACTAAGGCGAGCAGCAAAGGTGTGGTAGTATCCATGTAGCGAGGCCCAAGGAATTCAAAGGTCAGGTTGATTGAGCTAATTTAGGCTATGCTGGGAGACTCATAATATCTAGTATGTTGATGCTCAGCATCCATGCAAACATTGTTAATAAGCATTTGCTGAGAAATTTTTAGTGGTAATAGGATATGTTGTATGAACCCAGAAGCATCCAAACTTGCACTACAGTAGCATGCTTAGCTTGGTGAAACTTTGTAATTTAAGATTTTGTAACATGGGGAAATTCAGGAGGAAATCTGTACTTGGGCAAACCAGGTGCCAGCATGGAGATCAATTAAAGGTGGCATCATGGAGGGTATTAACTTAAGGTGAGGAGGCTGCCACCACAGCAAGCTGATGGTCACTAAGTAATGGTTCAGGCTTTACCTTTAGAACATACTGCTTGGGGTTAGGCTGGGCATCAAAATCAGAGTTCAAAAGTTGATCAAAGATAATTATTTTTGGTGAGGATGGAAGATTCACCCAATTCACTAACCTCATCTAATAAACCCAATATTTTAATTAATTTAATGAGGGTGTTGGATAACTGTTTACTTGATTCCTGGTTCACAAATCAAAGTCATAATATAATCCCAACTCTGTTATCATATTTTACCTAATTTGGGTTGCATTGCAGTTAACCCCATAACTTCCCATTAAAGCATTTTTTAACAAATCAACTCTCACCCAAGATTTCACTTTACAAAGATCTTGATCCTCATCACAGGAGCTCTGCTGAACTTTGGATGAAGTGATATGACTATAAATGTTTATTGCCTATTATAGATAGAAGATCTCTTTTAATGTCAAACTTAATTTTTATGTATAAACCTTTGGCGTAGTTTTACCTATACTAAAGATTATTAGGTTTACTGCATAGTCACACTATACAGTAAAGCTATGAGTTGGATTGGCCAATTATAACAAGTTCACATAGTGTTAAGAGAGTGATGGTAACTCTCTCATTCCCAGCAAGTTTGTGATGGATACACATCCACAACACCAGAGAATTAGTCATTAGCAAGATTGGAAACTGGGCACCGCAAGTAGGGTGCCAGAGCAAAAGGGATGCAGGGCAAGGGTGTACAACTTGGTGTATTTAAAAAGATAGATAAACAACACAACTTGGTTGGACTCCAGAGGGGAGTCCATAACCAAGTGAATTTGGTGCCATGGTGCTTGAGTGCCTCAATATGGAGGAGACCAGGGCAGCCCAGAGGTGCACCAGATACTGTAGTTAATTTTTTTTATAAAATGACCAATGTTTTCAAAGACCTTCTTGAGAAGGTCTGTGCACAGGTTTACCCAAGGAACCATATAAAAATGTAAAATTTTATGGAAGTTTTTTTATTAGTAATTTTGACCAATGAGTAAAGTTGGTCTCATGGGTTCATACTTAAACATTGGGTGGAGAGTCATCATTTGGTAGAAGTGGTGCTAAGCCTAAGTGAACCAATAGGTGCACACTTTAATTGGCCCAGGTGCTGTAACTTGAGATTGTCTGAACTTGAGTTATAAATTGTAACTGGACTTGTCCTAATTTGATATTATAAATGGAATGGGTTTTAAAACCCTGTTCCTAAAGCAACCATAACAAACCATTGGGGTTGAGAACTTAGCTGGTGCATTTAAATGACCTGTATGTAATGCTGGGCTGAGCACCACTTACATCCCAGGACCAACCAAAGCATACCTCACCTGTACTCAGCGTTGGTCCAGGGTATATTTTAAGTCAAGAAGGCCTTTTAATTTAACCTTTTTGGTCTTCTGACATCCAGCCTTATCCTTAAAATCTGTGCCCTCAATTATATCATGGAGCCATAACATCTTAACTTTTCACAAATATGACTGATGGTTAAATAGCTTTCAAATCATGATAACTAGTAACTTCATATCGTAAAAGGCTAACCATTAAATTTATGTGGTTGGTACTACCTTATGCTTTATCATCCCTAAAACAAGCTAGAGAACATAGTAAAGTATGAATAAAGATAGATGGAAAATTGTAGATTCCCAAGTTATTTAAAATCAATAATTATAGGGTACATGAAAGCCTTGTGCTGGTAAAAACTTTATAGGTTGACACAATTATGTTGTTCTCTGCATTCCAGATTGAGGGGTTGAACAATGGTTGTTGTCATTTTTATGGCATCTGGTGAACTGTGAACCCATTGCTCTATAACTAATTTAAATTAGTTGTGAATTGTGAAGCTGTTATGCTAGTTTATATGAGTGACATAGAGTAATAGACTACTTAGGTTGATTCCTAATTGGACACTCTTTGCTTCTCCACTCTGGGTTATTATTTTGGATCAGAGAAAGATTATTGATAGCCAAAAGTGGTGACCTAATTCAGGAGTTAGAAGAGCAACTTTCTCCCCATCTCAAACTTCAGAATGTAGTATAACTTCTTACTATCTAAAATAAAAAGGCCTAATTTTAGCCCTTCCTAGTATGAGCTTTAAATGTACTTACATCATGCTGTTAATGTCTTTAATAAAAATATGCATGAATTTCTCAGGTATTCCTCAGGTTCTCATGTGCTTCATAATACTGATGATATAACTCAACTTAATATTTAGCTTTTTTATAAGAGTTCCTAGTAATACTATCTCTTTAATATAATACTACTAGTTGTAAGTTTTCCTGAAAGGAGATGGTTTATGGTGTACTAGTTGGTGTGAAACAAGCACTTTCCTCTCTGTGGAGAAGTTTCAGGAGGAAAGTTTCATTGACTTATAAGTGGATGGCACTCCAGAAAAGAAGCAGCATTATGTATTTTCTTACAAATTAGTAAGAGTACTTATAATAATTTTTGAGCTTTTGGGGGTTGATTGTACTTAATATGTTGCAAGAATTAATGTACTTTACTTCCAGCCCAAAAAAATTTTTGTAGGACATACTAAAGTCTGCAAACATTCTTATAAACATATTATGAATTTTCCCAATTACTTAATCTTCATTCTAACATGTTTAGATATTAAAATACAGCCCCTCTTATTAGAGTTTTTTGATAATTCCTCTATTAGAGAGATTAATATAATTCAAAGATGTAATCTGCCTTAAATGGAACATTACCTAGAACTATGGCTCTTGCTTTTATCAGCAATTTGTAAAAGTCCTGGCCACGTCCATTATGTTAGAAAGATGTACTAAACACTTTAACTCAAAAGAGGTTCAATTTAAGGGCTATACCCTTGATTTTAAGTAGATTAAGGTCATACTCTTAACAAGTAATATGTGGTCACTGTTCATACCATATAGAATTATGTACTACCTGCAACCTGATTACTTAATCCATATGAATTCTGAGTCAAGTAAATTTTATTTAGCTAAAATCTAAAAAATAAGCAAATAGGCTTGCAGTTTATTCAACCGCCTGAGAATGAGCAAGCTACATTGATAAGAACAACTTTTCAAGGACACCCCTACAAGGATCCCCCAAAAAACAGGCTGGCCGTTCAAAGTTAACTTTATCCTAAAATTTTGTTCTCCATGTTTGCATGAGGGTTCTTAAGGGATGACGTTTTTTAACTTTAAAATGTATATAAGGGGCCAAAATTTAGGCGCCAAGTAATGAAAATGAAGTGCTAATCTGACCTCCAATGCTCACATAGAGAATCAAAAAAAGCAGTAGATTGATTTTATGGTGATGGAAATTAAGACTCAACTTTATAAAAGCTAAGTAGCTTTTTCATCTACCCTACATCTCTGGCATATAAACTCAGTGCCCTGGCAATACTAGGATTCTGGGTTATCTTTGAATATTAAATTCTTAATCAATCCTTAAATTCTTCTATCTCAAATGTTATCTAAATATTCTGCTAAAGATTTTACCTCCAGTGACAATTACACTTAGGCCTATGGAGGAGACACACCTTATCATCTCAGTGATGGTAATGGCCATCCATTAGGTTGTTATTGTAATTATGCAATTGGCAGAGACACTTAGAAAATCCAACAAGTGAATCAATATGCTCAAAAGAACTTTTAATTAAGCTCCCCTTCGCCTCTATGCTCACAACAATATTTATGTTTAGATACTCCTTAATTATAAAAGTGAAGTTCTGAGGATAGCTCACTTAATATTTAAGATCCTGCACGCTAAATTGAAAAGAAGTTAGGCCAATTAATCCTCAATTTTGCCAGTGGCTTATATTATTCTGAACGTTTAGAAACTTACTAGGCTTATTGGAATGGCCTCAACTCTTATGGTCAATTTTGGGCTTAATATTTCCTTTGTAATAAGGAATAACTTCTGAGGCAGGAATAGATACAAGCTGTGGGTTTGGCACTTCCAGCTTGTCAGCACTCTCAAAGAAAGGATTCTGATTAAAATCAAGAAAGGGACAAAATAAATATCTTTATTTAAGAGGATATATTTGATAATCAGTCATTAGGACAGGCGCCAGTAATTATACCTCAAGGGCATCTCTTGGCCACATTTGAGAACAAAATATTAACAGTTAATTTACCACCTCAGTTTGCCCTTGAACTGATATGACTGAGACATATTCTTAGGTTTATTGGTGGCAAAATACTCTTATAAATTGGGAAGATTTCAGGGGCAGAAATTGGGATAAAAACATGCAAAATTGTCCTAGGATCTTTCTGATTTGAGTTTTATCATATGCTGATGAAATACACCTTCTGTGAAATTCTTTCATCAATTGAAGTAACTGACATACCCCTAATCAGAATGTCAGCATGCCTCTCACTTGATAGCACTAGGTACTCCCTTTTGGGCGGTCCATGTGCAAGTGCTAACATGCCAATTTGTGGATTGACATACAAATTTTGCCCTAGAATGGAAAGTGAATTATGTTAAAATGACTTTCAGTCATAGGACTTTTAGACGTTAAATTAATGTCAATCCCAAATGATTTCTGATGTGGAGTATTTGATATTGTTTTGATATTTGGGACCAATTGTTGAGTGTTAGGTGTAGTGATAATCAGCCATAAAGCTGCATTCATATTTAGCCAAGCTTCTGATAGAATTTTTGAATTAAATTGACATTGATAGAATTGGCCTGAGCCTTGTAGTTGCAATGGGCTTTATGATAAAAATTTAGAGTATTAGATCAAGCATTGGAAGGATAATTGGCCTGGTCTGATGGTTGTCAAAGGGTTTATTTTTGGGTCAACCACCAGAATCTGACAATAACCTAGAATACTTTGGAGAAAACTTTATGTTGAAGATAGAGGGAGGCCACTAAAGGATTGTACACAATGAGGAGCCAGTATTCATCTCACAAGCTAAAGATCTCTGCAATTTTAAATTCAACATTTATTTAAATTATAGACAAGATACATCTTCTTGATTTCCTCCTATAACAAGTGCCTGCACCTTAATTTAAGAAAAATGTACATAATGGCTCCATGTGCTAACTTGTTGTTTTTAGTGGGGACAATTTTCATTTATCATTAAATCCTATACTTGTTGTAATTTAATTTTTACTCCCATATAACTAGAATGTTGATGTTTTATGGATTATTCACGCTACTGGGGGTACTAGAGTACCCCTAATGGAAGTTGAGTCTTTCCTTGGCACATCAGATGTTTGACATAAACTGCTTTTAAAAACAAAAAGTTCACCAGATGTCCTGCTTTATATCTGTGAAACATTAGAGATATTGCTCATGTACTCAGCTATGCTTAGATCTGATATTAATATGGGATGACATAATGTGGACATTAAGTGATTAGTATTTTATCATATCATATTTAATTAAACTATGATGTAAATGGAGCTACCTAACTTATTATAACCAATTTTAGGTGTCATGGTTCAGAAAGTTGTGCTTCATGATTTTATAATACAGTAATATGAGTTGTGACATTAAAGTAGTTGTTAATTTATGACATTTTTGTAGATTATTGATAATCCCTAGGATATCATTAATGTCCAAGTCTTTAAATAGTTTATGTAACCAATTGATACTAATTTTATTTATTTTTGAATATTTTTATAAGCTAGAGAAATTCTTTAGGTAAACCTTAGAGGGGCTACATTTAGCTTCAAACTGTTCATTATGCATTTTAATCCACAACTTTACACAAGTATAAGGCCTCATGCTGGTCTCACTAAAAAGCTTTTATTATCTTGTGTTTTTTAGGGTGCCTTTCTTTTGGATATTCACTATGACGCTTGAGTTTCTGTATCTGAAATAGGTTTTTGAGTACATATAGCTATTAATTGTAGCAAAAGTCATTCCACTTGGTCAGCCAGTTTTGCTTAAGAAATATTTGGAACATTATTAGTCAATAGATTAATCATAGCCCTGAAAATCTCCCATGTCTTGTTCTGTAATCACTAATAACAATGGGTTGGTGGCTATAAAGATATTTGATTACTTTTACTAGATAATATAATACCCTTGTTGTAGCCATAAATATAAGTTCTTAGTGATTTGATTGGGAGCCATCTCAAAGAATTTAATATATTCCATAATGCTGCCATATACTAATTTTAAGGGTCTTGGTTTGTGAGGGTGAGAGCTAGAGAGACTGTCGTTGGTTCAGTTGATGTGGCTTCATGAGTGACAACAAGTGATCTTGTTCTGTAAATTCTTTGATGTTATTTTGATTCCACTTAGGTACCCTCTTAGTAATTCAGAGACTTAATTAGTCCACCGTTTTCCAGTCATATGTTATGTAGTTTCCCTATAGAAGATCTAGTTTTATTGAAATGATATAATACATGGCGTACATATAATTATTTCTTATGTTACAAACTTGACCAATTTTATGTTAATTTTTTCAATTTTTGGTAAGATAGTTTAGGATGTCATTCATTGCTAGTATTGAGGCTAAGAAGAGCTTCTTGAGGGATAAAAAAGATTATTTGCTTGAGAATACATCCAAATTTGACCTCAGCTAAGATAAGGTGAGTGAGGGAGAGCATATTATCTGAAAACACTTTAATAATCTCTGCAAAAACTGGTGCTGCTATGGAAATCCAGACGTCATTGTGTGGTTTTTGTATAGTATAAAAGTGTATTGCTACATATATTTAAAGCTATTTCAAACCATCTTGCTGGACTATGTAGCTAATGTTTTACCTTATACATTAATTGATAAAGAAGCAGCATAATTTTAGGCATTACTACTTGCGCAAGAAACTAAGGATAAAACAATGGAGTCCATGTTGTTTCAAAACCCAGTTCAACTGATACCATAGATTAAAAAGGGTTCAAGGTGTCTACATTTAGGTAAGATATTGAGCTCTCCAAGAATGTCATGTTGATGCTTCAAAGGCTGTATTGATGAGTTGATTGGAGGCCAGTGATATTTGTATAGTTTGCTTTATAAAAACGTTTTAAGCCTTACAACAGCACCCTATCTGGTAGACAGATAGTAAGTTGCTGTTGTAATTGAATTAACCACACTGTAAACTTTGCGACCAATGACATTAAAAAATGTTGCTTGAACTTTGCAGTTACTATCTGTTACTATCTAGATACTAGGATAATCATAATAACCATGGATTTTTGTAATTAAATAGACAGTTTTAAAGCTATCAATTGGGAATCTGTGCTAATGATACTAAATTAATTGGTTTTATAGTATAATTTAATCCTAAATTTTTAATGACAAATTGTTGGCATATTTGGTGAGGTTTCTTACAATGTTTGTACAAAAAAATAAGTTTTTGACTTAGATACTCATTAATTGATTTCATCTGTAGATCAATTGGCAGAAGGCTTGATTGATTAATGGTATTTAGGTAAAATTTTTTAAGTGATATAAGGCTTGAATAAGGTATTTGGTGTATTATCTAAGTGATGCGGCCTACTGTTATTAAATGAAAATTCCATTATCTAAGCATGGACGCTAGCCTGTCAAGGTTAATTTTTTGGGCTGACTAAGGCTCTGGAATTTTCCTTTATGAAATTTAGTCTAAAAGGAGCATGTTGGGATTTGATATGCCCATATTACCCAGATGATTGGATTACATATAGCTTTTTTGCCCACTAGGGGATTATATCCTCTAGTGGATGTGAGACTTATCAATATTTAATGATAACCAATACTTAAAAATTGTCATAAACAAGTATTTACTGATCCGCTGGGTGTTGGTCTGTCAGATTAGTCACGTTTTGCTGAGGCTTTTCAATAAATCTATTTACTTTATGGTTAATTTCTGATTAACTAGTTAATAGTTTAATCATAGCAGTCAATCAGTTTTTGTCACTGATTGACTCAGGAACTATTTATAGTTTCTAAGAAATGACACCACTTCTGAAAGTAACTCATGGCTTAACCCTTTGGTGTTTGCAGTCTGCAGTTGATAAGTAAAGGTCCCTTACCTAAAAGGACTTCTATCCCAAAGAGGGTACTCCGCTGAGGTTGATTGAAGATTTTGGGCGCGTTCCTAAATTAATAATGAAGAGGTTGTGACTCTAGTTGGCAATGCAATCTAACTAGGCAAATGAGGAAGGTTCTCATGGGTGCTTCCTCAGAGGGATAAATTACTGGTAACGGCTGCCAATTCCCAGTGAGGCGCCAACAAAATAGTTGATTTCTGGATCCCCTATATATCCTGACTTCACCATAAAAAAGTAAGATTAAACTAACGCAATTAATTTTATATATAATACTCTTATACATTGGTTATTTTGTTGTCTCTTGAGAACATAGTTTAAAAGTTGGATATCCTTTGGCTGCAGTATATTAGCTATCAAGATCTCCACAGACTCATCAATAAGAGAGAAAGGACAGCGGAAGAAGTTCTCAACTTATTCCAGTGATACCTTCAATTGTTGGAAGGTTACGCACCTGTTTAGCGTTTTACTTAACACTCAACCTGGTTTTTGAAAAAGCACAACTGAGTAATAGTCTTTATACTATTACCCATCACTATTTACTTATTATTAATAATTCAAACAGCGCTGTTGTTAACAACGTTTGAAGTTAACTGAAGAGCTAATCTAGCTACTCATTAGAAGATTATATTTAGTACTCAATTTTAGAATAACCAGCGCTCAAAAGATAACATTTGGTGCTCATTACAGGGGTAGTTGATTTTTCAAAAGCCAAATTTAAACAATTAAATCATATAAGAATGAACAGGAAGCTCTGAATGGAGTTGGACACTGTCAACCAAAACGTTCTTAGCTTAAAATCACAAGCTGATATTAATACCTTGGAAGAGCTTGTAATTAAAGATGAAGAAGTGATCAAACAGATCAGGAAAGTGAATAAAGTCTTTGTGGGAAGGTTGCCTCTTTGTCAAAAAAGAGAACAAACAATCAAGGAAATTTTATGCCAAAAACCAAATGTGAAGTGGTTTGAGAATGCTTTTGCTGTGTTCAGAAGGAAATGGAAAAATGAAGAAAAGTATTGAGGAGTTATAGAAGCACAGATGTGATTGCACTCAACTTGGAACTAATGAAGTCAACAAAAATACCTATGAAACTCCAGTCAAAAAAACACCCCTACTAAGGTTTATTTCTAAATCAATTGCTACCATGTCAGAGATAACTCTTGAGACAACGCATATGGGTAATTAAGTCATTAGGCATAATTACACTGCCAGTGAAGTCATAGAAGAATAAAAAAATATGCTGAAAGTTTCCACCTTTTACTGGGATAACACCCCTGAATTTTTCCATCTTAATGAAATTATGATGTTTGAGTATTCAGAACGTTAAAAAGTGGTAATTGTAATGAAGTGTCTAAGCACCAATTGCCAGAATCTGGTGCTACCTCACCTTTTTGGAGACAATTGGTCATACTCATAAGCAAAAGAAGCAATTATTTTGGATTTTGAAAGTCCTAACAGAATGGTGAACCATATATGAGTTTATGAGGATCCAGTTTTGAAAGATGAGACATTTCCACTTTTGCTGATTTTTTTATCAGGACTAAAGATAATGGTTGGGGTGAAAGTGCTTACAGATTTGTGCATGCATAGCCATGAAGGTGGTGCTTTGTCCTTACCATGAGCTGCATCAGACTATGGTCTTAGCACTGGTGAATCAAGCCTTGACCTCACAGATGGTGGACCATCTGAAGATTCTTGGAGACCTTTAGCTACCAATCAAACTTTTTAAAGTTATCTGGAAGGCTCAAATTTTACGTGTAGCTTGCTGAACCCACTAAGTAACCTGAGATTTGAATTGTAACAGGAAGTAAAATCAAGTGACAAAAATGTTTGAAAAAATGCCAATCTGCTATTTTTCAATGTGGGAAACTTGTCCTTGTAATTGCCCAATGTCATGATAAGAAGCTAAAGGACCAGAAACTTGTTCAGACTAAAGAAAAAGAAACTGGTCCAAAATCAGGAAAAGGATGAGCAGTCTAGACAATGGATAATCTAGTACTGCTGTTAAACCTGTCCCTACTGATATAATGAACGATACTATTGACATCTCTGACTTATTCATGAAAGATGACACACCAGATCCACTTTGCCAGGTGGTCAATTTGGATGTCACGCAATTACCTGAGAAAAAAGCTAAGGGATTGACCTCAAAACCATAAAGGAGGTTTTTCAGCCTTACACTTGACAGATTGCAGAGAAGATCAGATCTTCCAAAAGCAATGAAGAGTTAGTTAAAATGAAGTTGAATTAGGGGAAAATTTCCTTACCTATAAGTACAATCAAGTAATCTTCACCTGATTTATCCGTTCAATTTCTAACACTCTCATTTCTCAGATAATGCTGCTATTCACATAGTAAATAACTTATTACAATACTCTGAGTGTACCTATGCAGACATTATAGTCAAACTAATAGAAGTAAAAGCAATAATTGATAGTGGAGCGCCCACTAATATAGTTTCAACCAAATAATCAAGACAAATGAAGACTTTGCCAGATTTGGAGCACCAAAAAAGAGTATGAAACCTCCAGACCAGATATCACCATATCATGTGGAGCCTTTAGTGCAAAGCCGTTTCAATTCATATTTCTGTTGGGATCAGCTCCCACCACAGTGTTGGTTAATCCAGATTATGAAGTACTAATTGGGGCGGAGTTCCTGAGGAAGTATGGTGTGAAGTGTGATTTTAAAGAAAATACTCTGAAATATTTTGGGGCAAACTATGTCCTTAGTATATGAAAGGGAAGGAGAGGCTCCACTAATAATAAGGATTAATTTTGTAAACTTATTTTATGATGATGGAATTATACCCATTCAATACAAATTAGTTGGACGAAATTGGAGAGAAATGCTGATGGAAATCGTGGGAATCATGGGATACCTTTAGGGACAAATGTAACAAACACTATTCTGCCAGGATTGCAAATTATAGTTAACACCAGGTTAACAATCAAACTTCTGAAACACTTATATAGAGAAGTTGTCAGCCCGTGGAATAAGTTGAGTATTGAGCCATGGGTGGCGCCAGGAATTATTATGCTGGGTCATGGAGAAATAGAGTACTCCTAGCCAATCTGGATGAACAACTGATAAAAGTCAAAAAAAATCGAGTCATTGTGTATCTTCATTTGATCCTGGTAGCAGAACTTAGTGAATTTCATGATTTTAGGATAATGCGTAAAATGGAATTATCAGTGGATGTTGCTAAAAATGTCAATGTATTGGTTGATTTGGAGCACTTGGCTTATCTATCCAAACGACAGCAAGAGGATATGCTCTTATTGTTTAAGAAATATTGGGTGATATTTACCCAAGATGTCCACAACTTCATATGTGTGAAAAACGTAATCCATAATATTGTCACAAGGGAATATCAGCCAATAAGGGTGTAACCAGTCCACCAATCTAGAGCTGTTAAAGCTGTGGTCAGTGAGGAAATCAGCAAGCTAGTTGAGCATGTGCTCCTCATTCCATCATTAAATCAATGGGCAAGTACAATCCTAATTGTGAAAAAGAAGGATGGATATAAAGAGTAGTAATCAATTATTGCCAATTAGATAAATCACATAAGAAGGAATCTTATTCTCTGACAGGGATTGACAATATGCTTGATCGCCTAGGGAGGAAAAGTACTTTTTGACTATGGACTTTACTTCAGGCTATTGGCAAACTGATTCGCTAAAAGAAGATCAAGAAAATTGTGCAATAATTACTGCAAAATGGTTGTATAAGCTGACTAGGATGCCCCAAGGATTATGCAATGCTTTGGTGACATTCCTGGGTGCCATACATCATTACTCCGTGATTTAAAGTTATACTGTGCGTTGGTGTATTTATATGATATAAATGTATCATACAGGGCCTTCATGGACCACTTAGAGCATTTGGAGGAAGTATTTAAGCGCCTGACAACACCAAATCTGAAAATAAAGCACAGAAAATGCCATTTTTTAAGAAAGAGATCTAATACTTGGGGTTTGTAATAAACTCTGGTGCATTACAGCTGCAACTGATGACGATAGAAGCCATCAAGTGGATGTTGATCCTGAAGAGCATTTGAATTAATCAAGATTTTCTGAGGATGGTTGGATACTATCAATGATTCATCAAGGATTTTGCTGGAATCACTGAACCGTTATTCCACCTACTATAGGATCTGAAAAATGTTTTTGTGTGGAATGATGAATCCTAGAAATCATAAAATAAGCTTCAAAAGTATCTAATGAGTAGCCCTGTGCTAAAGTACCCTGATTAAATTAAAAATTTATTCAAACAGATGCCTCATTAATGGAAATTGGCACCGTTTTAAGTCAAATGGATGATAATGGGAAGGGCCTCTAGTGGCCTAAGTGAGCAGAACACTAATGCCAGCGGAAAGAAACTATACCAATACAGAGCGAGAATTTTATGGTAGTATTCACGCCTGCTGCAATTTTGAGTATATATACATGGGATGTACTTTAAAGTCATAACAAACCATTAGTCCCTGCGCTGGCTACATAAATTTTAAGGAACCAAAGGGATGACTGGCATGCTGGGCTTTGAAACTGCAAGCATATGACTTCAAAATTATACAAAGAGCAGGAGCGGCGCATCAAAATGCTAATAGACTGTCACAATTGTCTGCCGTTCAAGTTGTATAGCATCAGGCTGATGAGTTATACCATTAGATGTTGAAGGGAACATCAGAGATAAACTCTAAGAATTTCAGAGCGCACTAAAGAAAGCAATGGAGAATATTAAATATAAGGTTGATCAGCTATATAAAATGATTGACAAAAACGGTTTTATCTCCTAAACCATCAGAATGAGTGGAAAGCATCTGAGCTGCACATTAAGTTGTTGACCATGATGGCCTGGTGAAGACTATGGAAATATTCGCCAGTATCATTACTGAGAGTCAATTTATTATGCTGATGCTGACTATATAACCTGTTGTGCGGAGTACCAAATCCACAAGCTGCACAAGAATGTAGTGGGATATTGGCTAGTATACTCTATTTTTGTGTGGCACACGGTGTCCATATATGTTATGGGACCATTGATGTCAGTACTGGGGAATTAAGTATATAATAGTTGCAATAGGACATCTTAACTATATAGTTTAGATAGAAAAGCCTGATCAAAGTGGATTCCACAAGCCTGGCAAGAATCCATTTGGACCAAGTGGTAAATCAACATGGATGCCTGCAAATTTTACTAAGTGACAAAGGGACCAAATTTTTATCCTATGTGTTTCAAAGGTTGAACGAGCTGATGGAATTCTGAGGAGTAGTGACTGTTTCCTATCACCCAGAAACAAATGGGATGGTGAAGATATTAAATGCAACTTTAGCTGCAATGTTAGGAAAATTGTTCATGTGGAAAACTTTCACTTAGGGAGACTATCTGCGTTCAGTTGCTTTTTCCTACAACATCAGTTATCATTCAGCAACAGAGAAAACGCCGTTCAAATAACTATATGGACAAAGGGCTGCATTGCCACCAATCTTATATTCCGCCATTAAACCAGCTTAGGGGATGAGTACCAGACACTACTTAACATGACTGGCTAGTATTATGGTCAATTTACAATCTCAGGCATTTGATATGACACTGAAGAAGAGGATCAGTGCAAAGAAATAGATGACAAGAATCGCCTAGTGCTGAAATAATACATGTGGGAGATAGGGTAGCCTAATGTAACACTCATGGGATAAGAAAAAACAAATTGGGCGCCCCATGGTCAGGTCAATTTAAATTATCGCCAAGTTGGCAACTGGTGCATATATGATCAAGAACATTGAAGATGGTCATATAAAATAAATTCCATGAGAAAAACTTAAAATATGGGACTTAGGAGAAAAAATATTTTAAGAAAAGAAAAAAATGATAATGAAAGATAAAAGACATAAACAAAAGGTATATATAAAGAGGTAGATATAAAGAAAAATATATATAAAGAGAAAAGATGAAAACATAAATAATAAATTTGAATTTAAATTTTGAATGCAGTGAAGAGCATTGGCGGTGATCCCACCTTCCCAAAGTAGTAAGGAGGTGGATGAGATATGTCAGAGAAGGCCGTTGTCATTGGCAGAGCCATATTGGACTGTAACTGAGTATGCTAGGAAGGAATACCAAGGCGCTTAAATTAATAAGGTTATCAGTAGGATCAGGATGAGCTGAGAATAGATCCGCTGTGGAGGCTTTAAGATTTAAAGTTATTAGTAGGACAAGATCAGGCTGAAACTGGGTCCACCATGAGTAGTCCCATGACGCTAGTACCAGACTCAGCAAAGTTGACTGATAGGATCCTGTGAATAATGAGGAGTATTGGAGACTGTACTAATTTTTTGTAAAGATTGGACATTTCATTTTTCAGCGAAGATATCTGACATAGTTCTGGCGTGGAATGATTCCATGGGAACTGCACTTGAAAAGAAGTGGCAGTGAGTAAGAAAAGCTATAATAGGGGCTGCATTGCTTAAGAGGGGCATGAGAGCGTTGAGTGTGTGATAATCCAAGCTCCGCTGAAGTTATACTGAAGATTAAAACCTAGCCCAAGGTGACATCCTTTTCCTATCTTCTTATCTTTCACTGGAGAATCTAGTCAAGTGGGGTCAATTTTAAGATTTTGATATGCCAATATTACCCAGCAAATTAGATTATATAGCTATTTTTCCCACTAGGGGATTAATACTCTAGTGGATGTGGGAGTTATCATTTTTTAATAATAACTATTGTTTGGAGAATTATCCAAAGAGATTACTACTGATCTATTAGGTGCTAATACACCATATTGGTCATGTTTTGTCAAAGATGATTACCAACAAATGTATTTACTTAATGGTTGGATTGCTAATTAACTTATTGGTAATTAATCATAAACGTCAGTCAGGTTTTCTTATTATCTGACCCAGGAATCTATCTTTTGTTGCTGAAGCCTTAACACCACTTCTAAAAGTAACTCATGGTTTAACCCTTTAGTTTTTGCGGTCTGCAGTTGATGGGTAAAGATCCCTTACCTAAACAGACTTCTAGCCCAAAGAGTGTACTCCGCTGAGGTTGATTGAAGATTTTAGCGCCTTCCTAAATGAACCATGAATAGGTTGTGACTCTAGTTGGTGATGTAATCTAACTAGGAAAATGAGGAAGGTTCTCATGGGTGCGTCCTCAGAGGGCTAGTTTACTGGTAACAGCTGCCAATTCCCAGTGAGGCGCCAACAAAATGGTTGATTTCTGGATTCCCTATATATCCTGACTTCACCATAAAAAGTAAGATTAGACTAACGCAATTAATTTTATATATAAGACTCTTATACATAGGTTATTTTGTTGGTTCTTGGGAACATAGTTTAAAAGTTGGATATCCTTTGGCTGCAGTATATTAGCTATCAAGATCTCCACAGACTCATCAATAAGAGAGAAAGGACAGCGGAAGAAGTTCCATATTTATTCCAGAGATACATTCAATTGTTGGAAGGTCAAGCACCTGTTTATCGTTGGACTTAACACTCACCCTGGTTTTTGAGAGAGCTCAACTGAATAATAGTCTTCATACTATTATACCAATCATTATATACTTAATATCAATAATTCATTCAACGCAGTTGTTAAAACTTGTGCAGTTAACTGGAGAGCCAAAGTGAGCTACACACAAGAAGATTATATTTGGTAGCACAAGTTCATAGTAACCAGCGCTCAAAGGTTAACAGAGAATATTCTGGTGGATATGTATGTCAAGCAGGTAGAGATGGCAATAGAATACTTCATCATTGAGATATGATTCCTTTTATAAGTGATAAACTTGTTAGAAATGAATGCATTTCATGTAAAGATGTCAATGACTACGTTAACCATTATTTTTATCTAAAGCTTATATATAAATTCTATTTTGTTAAAAAAAGGAATATATTTCTAATTATATTACTATATCTTGCTCCTTAAGAAATATGATAACATGATTCCTTGTCTAATTCTCAAATACCCTGAGTGAAGTGTATATCACTTGTTAAGTAAGATATATCTTAGTGAGCTTAAAATCACTGTAATCAAGAATAGCTAGGATTTCTGTCATCATACTTTAGAATTTCCCTATCTCTTACATTTTGTCAATAATACTTGTGCAGTAAACTTATTAATACTTACATTTGGTGCTCACTACAGGATTGGTTAAGTCTTTATGTACACAACTTGCTAGAAATATCAAGTATTATAGCAAGTACACAGAATGAAAGCACAAAGCTCTGTCAGAATAAAATATTAATCAGAATACTCTGATTTTAGACACTAATCCAAATTAGTGGCACTAGAAGAAAGATTGAGAAAAAAGGGCTAGAAATAGATGGAGTATTAAATAAAAATAGCAAGCTCTATAAGAAAGATTCCGCTTTAGAAAAGAAATGAACCAATGCAATAGGGACTTGATAATGCTAAAGGTTGCATTTGAAGTTAAAGTTGTGATAATTTTTCTGAAAAAGAAAATTTTAAGTAAACATCAGAAAAATCTGATAAGCTAAAAATGCAACTTCTGAGGGTGAATAGCTAACTAGGATAGTTCCTGCATTTACTCTAATGCAGGTTTTGTTTGTTCAAATTTGAATCCTGTACTGGCTAGAAAAAAATCTTGGTGTGGTATATTTGTCCTAAGGTCAAGCCACCTCAAATAATTTTTTCTTCTTTTTTTTTTTTTTTAAAAATTTAACGTCTGACCAAAATTGAGTAACAAAATTACAATTGCTCTCAAGTAGAAAATCAAGCCTTCAAATTGCTTGATGTTGATTTACAACTATTTGGGAAAGAAAGCAAAGCAAATGGTGTACAGCCAATTAAAACATACCCTACACTTGTGCAGAGATACCAGAAATGCCTTAAATTCATTCCCATTTCAACCAGGATTCCAGGTTTACAACACAAGCAACTGTTGAACTTGTAATTGCTGAATAATCTATTAATAATTAAACTACCAGCATTCCATTGGAATAAAATTTAGCATTTTTTAAACTATTTAAGGTGATCATGTTCAGATAAAGTAATTACCAGAAAGAATTAATTGTTTTTGACTAACTTGGCAAAGATTCTTCAAAATCTGATTTTGCCACAACTGCTAGGGGAAAATTGGGCATATAGTGGTGCTAGGAATATAATTATGAAAAAAATAAAACCCCAAAAATGAATGATTTTAAACAATAAATAATGGTTTTTAAAAAGGATGAAATGGTAAATGTATTTTATAGTTGATATTATCAGGGCTTGAAATCCTGACTGGTGCTGTTAAAAAGAGCAGCTTTTATGTTTGTACCACCATGAAAACTAATCTATGACCATACTGAGATCTCCACTGATTGATTTGTTTGGCGTTAGCAACCAACACTTCTACCTATCAAATTATTTAATACTTCAAAGTGTTGCATTTGACCTTTGAAGCGCCAAAAAATTGAGATTATATTCCATACTAAACAAAAATGTGTGTAAATTTGATAACAAAGAGAAGGGGTACTCCAAAGATTAGTCACCTTGGGAAGAAATTAAAGGCAAGAAATTTTCTAATAAATCTTAATTTGATGTCTCAAAAGTGCAGTTCTGGAAATTATGCCTCACAGTGCTGGAGTATGAAAACAAGAGCTTATTGAACTTTTTTCAAATGCAAGATAATTAGTCCAGTTAAGGGAGGGAAAAGGCTATGCAGTCTAGAAGAAGAGTAATAAAATCCACATGCCACCCAATTCTATCTAAAAATTTAAAGATGATTTAATATCTGATATTTTTGTGGATGAACCAACAGCATTTCCTCTTAATAAAATTTGTGTGTCAGAATATTAATGCAATCACAAGAATTAAAGAGAAGGGGATTGATTTTAAAATTGTAACAGAATTTACTAAATTATATGCTCATCAACTGTTTGATATGATAAAAAACGCTTAAAGATGAGGAGAGATTATTAAAAACAATTTTAGATAATATAGATAATTTATCCAGACATATACTATTAAGGAATTGTTTCCTGATACTTCTACAAAGATTAACATACTTAATTAAAGCAACCAATGTTGTGATTAACTCAGTAAACAACATCACACAATACTTTAAGTGTAAATGTGGACATTTTAACTGGGTGAAGGTGAGAGTTATCATTAATTTGGCGCAACAATTAGTATTTTCTTAACAAAATTAGTAATTTTTTAGAAATCTCATTGAATTTGGAACAAAAAAAGTAATATAATACAGTGGGACCAGGTCAACTTCATGTGGGGTCTATAGCGCCTTACTTCTCCAGATTGGAATTCTAGTTTCAGCACCAGCTACTGGGTTAACTAATCAGATCTATTATATCATTATAGTACTGAGTTCATGAGAAATTACGGTTAAGTGCAACTTTGAAAAAAAACACTTTGGCGATTTTAGGGCAAACTCTACCATTGACATATAAAAAAGAATTATAAACAGAATAGAGAATTCTTTAGTTTTAGATTACAACTAAGGCATTATCCATATTCATTATTAGTTGGTCATTAGAGAGATCCTAGAGTTTGGCTACAAAAATTAAAAAAATCGTGTAATTCCAATTTGGCCAGAGTTCTAATAAATCTTCAACTTGACATGTAGCAAGTGATCAACTTGGGGTGATGCTGGTTTTATCTAAGCGAAAATATGTGAAAGTCAAGGTCATATCAAAAATCAAGGGATGAACCTTAAGTAGCGTCAGCAATACTAATCTTAGGTCATGAGGGAGATTGAGGTTTAGTTACCAGTATCATAAAAACCAATCTGAGTTGAGAAAAATCAAACTACATCTTTTACAATCTGCTCCCAATATTATTGATAAAAGATTCTGTGGGTTTGGCAATATAACAAAAATGGGATACCCAAAGGAAGCTGCTAAAGCAAAAATTTACTGATTGACTGGGAATAATTGACTGGTTTATATGAAAACACAAAAGCATAAGGCTTGAAACTAACAAATAATTACAACATGATTTTTGTCTAAAATAATCATGATCTAGGCTATGCGAAATATAGTATACAATTTATATACTAAAAATTTGAATCAAACTTAAATAAGGCTAATTTAGTGGTCCAGAGCAGCCACAGCAGTATTTTTTGACAGTTTTTACAAGCTGGTTGAGCACAGAATTTTGGTGCCCTCTTCAAGTCATTTACTAGTCTTATTATATAGTAAAAATAGGGAGGGCTAAAATTGGGAGGTGGTCAGCTATTGCTATAGCAAAATAATTAATAAGGATTCATAACCTTATTTAGGATTAAAGGTTCCTTAGATTGCTTTGATAGATCAAAGTTCTCCTTAAAATGAATAAAAATTACAAGATTGCAAATTAAATTGGCAAATTAATACAATGAGATATATGAAATTACAGCACAATGATTATATAAACTGATGAGAATTTTGCAATGGCTCTTGAATGCACTGGCTACTTTTAAAAGGCTATGGACATTATTTTTAATAATTAAAATTGTCCTGTATCTTAGTGTAATTGGATGATAACAACACTCTTAGTAGAACCCTTAATGAACTCCTAAAAAACCCTTTTAGAAGTGTTTTAAATGGATGGCTAAATCTAATCTTAAAATCAATCCAAGGAAATCTTTATCTAGAAATTAGTTAAAATAATCTAGATTAAATTATCAATTCAAAAAGACTATGACTCTAGGCTTTATAAAACAAGGGAAGTTGAACAGATATTAAACCAAAGAGTACTCAAAACATACAATTATTTCTTTTGAGGGTCAGCTAGCATCACATATTATTAAAGATTTCACAAATATAGCCTAGCCATTATTCATCTGTTAAATCATCTAAAAAATAGAATAAAGTTTCTTAAGATTTTTGAGGAACTCCAATAGTATATATTAACAAGCCTTGTATTTAGTACCTGATATCTGTTGTCAAATAATTATTTAATTGGACGCATCTCTTATGGCAATTGCTGCCATATTAGAACAAGTTGATTATATTAATATGAACTCACAGTTGCAATGTGAGCCAGATATTGTTTCCATCTGAGTGAAATATAATGTTACTAAGCGCAAATGTATTGCAGTTATTTATGATTGCAAGAATACCTGAGTTTATTTTTATCAACGTATTACATGTCATCACTAGCTATGCTTCTCTACTCTGATTGCATAATACTAAAGAACCAAAAAAAGGATTGGTGAAGTGGAAGTTGAAGTTGCAAGACTACAATTTTGAAGTTGGTCACAGTGTGTGATCTAGTATTAATTACTTACAGACTGTTGAGGTTGCCTGCTGTTCATGTTGTGCATCAATAAGTGGATAACTAAATCAAGCTATAATCAATGGTGATGTATGAACGCCCAAGAAATCAAAATTATTTAACAAATGCATAGTAGAATATTGAAAACGAATAATTGGTACTGTCAGATTCTGGTGGTTGATCTGAAAATATAATTTTCAACAACCAAAGATCAGGCCAAATAACTTTTCTTTCTCTTTTCAATCACTTTTGCAACCTATTCAATTCAAGACTGAATCTAGTTTGATAATCTCACAGAGGAGATTAGTCTGCGCCCATGTCAGGGAGCAGTTGGGCAAGTAAGGTAAGAGGAGCAGGTGGAAGGCCCGCGGCCTCCAACATTTGAAAATTCCTAGAGAAACCAGTGGAATAGACAAAAAATTTAAAAAACTGGCGGTCACTATTTCCCCAGAAATACTTGCATGGCAAGCACGATGCAACCAGTATATCAACATGCCACACTCTCAGCCACTTTTGTTGGTGGAATTTGGAGTCCGCATGTTTCTGGACATCCAACAAATGGCCTTATGGGAAAAATGTTGTGAAGATGTGCACACAATTTTCCTGACCGCGGTGTATGTCACACCTCACTCCATGTCACACGGTTGGCTGGACCTAGGTTTTGAAAGCAAAGAGGCAGCAGATGACGCTGCTGCAGTGTGTGTAGTGGTCAACCTCCCCAAAGGGCAATGGGTCATCAAAACTAAATGCACCAGATGGACAAAATCAAACCAAATTTTCCTCATGTTTGACTTTTTGCCTACTACGGTAAAATGTGATATTTTGGAACAACACCTGAAAGATGGTCTCGCCATATATGGCAAAATACAATCTTTTGAAATGCAATGCTTCACGCTGATTCCATACCTGTGCACCGGTAAAGCCATTGCAGTCCTGACCCCAACTGAGGAGATCACAAAGGACCTAACCCAGATCCCACACTCCACTTTTATTGATATCACAGGGCATACCACCCACCCATTCCAGGTAACCATGGACAGCGCGCCCCCCATTTGCACCCACTGTGACGTGTTCAGTCATAAGGCACATGCATGCCCCACCAAGGAGGGTGTCACATTCCAAGAGCACCCCTCAGCGGCCATGGCCAGCGGAGAAGCGCACTACAAACCAACCGCAAGCACCAAAGAGGCTTTTCCATGGGGATCACAAGGCTGCTACCTACTGGTAAAGCCTATCTCCCCACAAGAGCAGAAGAAGGCCAAGCAGGCCTACAGGGCCACAGCCAAGGAAGCGGCCAAAGCCACCACCGCTATCCCATACTCACAATGCCAGGAGGACATTAAAACCTTTGCAGTGGAAGCAACTTGGGAATCCATCAACCAATCAGATTGGGAAGCCCATGCCAAGTGGGCCACTCAATCCGAGGATCTGATGGGGGATTTGATCTCACCCAATTGTTGCACCCAAGCTCCAGTCAAAACTGACTTGGGACCCATCCCAACTGAAAAAATTTTTTTTGACCCACTCAACGGTGCACCAAACTCATCCGCACCATAAAAAATTTGTCCGACGTCAAAAAACAAAAAGTGAAGGCTAAAGCCAATGCAACTCTTTCCACAAAAGTTAAAAAATCCCAGTAGCGTTGCTGCTAACACCCACACTGCTGTGAAGGCCCATGGGGATCTAGAGGAGGCTGGTGGGCCCAGGTGCCCACCCCCTCACACCTAAGGTGTGATGGGGGAAACTTTCACTTTAGGGATGTTGAATATTGCCAGACTCAAGACCTCCCCGTCCCAGGCTAGGAAACTGAGTTTTTTTACAACACAATTTACCTGTGGATATCCTGGCCATCTAGGAGTCCCACTGTCCACGAGGTTCCGAGGAAGCTTGGAAAACAATGCTCCTCCTATCCCTATCCTTTTGGTTGAAGCACTGTGGGGTGCTAATTTGGAAAAAAAAATTTCAAATTTTTATTGTCAGAAACATTCCTAAATGGCTGAGTTCTCGTTGTCACTTTCTTGTGGGCCAATGTAGCACATGCAATCGTCAACATCTATGCCCCAAACAGTGCACATGAGCATTGGGAATTTTTCTCGTTGGTCAAATCCCTCCTGCTACCCCCAGACCCTTTTGTAGTCGGTGACATGAACTGTTGGCTAAACACACCAACGGACTGGTGGCCTTCCTCACCCCACGCCCCCCAGGGTCATGTAGAAAAGCGCGTTCTAAAGGCCACCCTTGGGTTAATGGATGCACTGCCGCAACATGCCCTGATGCTCAAAAACATGATGCGTCCCCACATCCACAATGGCCAATTAAGGTCTATGACCCACATCAACCTTATCCTAACGCTGGCAAAATTCCAACCCCACATCTCCCACTTCAAAACAACAAAAATGGAATTCTCCAACCATTGACTGGTCTTGTTAACCTACCACCTACCTGTCACAGCTGCTAAGGCCCCACATTGGTGCAAAATCTGCCCCTCCGAGCTCGCATCGCCAGGATTTTCCATGTGGGTGGAAGCAGCAACTTTGGCAAAAGAGTTTGTTGCACCATTTTGTGCGGACCCCATTTCCACATGGGCAACTTTCAAATATGACACCATCTGCCACTCTCACCATCTCTCCTCCAGACACTCACAAGCCACATTGGCGGTCATTTTGCATGCTCTGGCAGAGTTAGCACCTGGAGTCCAATATCCCAGCTACAGGATACAGCTCTGCATGGGTCCAGAAGTGGGCGGAGGCAGCCGCCCACCTCAATGCACTTGAAAGGCAACACAAACATTGGGTTTGTGTTCAATACAGGGCCAACCACATCACAAAAGGTGACAAGTGCACCGCACATTTCTTTAAAAAAATTTGCACCACGCCAGAGCGTGGCCTGCACACAGGTGTGAAGATTGGATGATTCCATCGCGGATATGCCAGCTGAAGTGGCAATCAAAACACAAAAGTATTACTCCGAGTTATATTGATCTGATCCAATTCAGCTGGCTGAAGTGGCAGAATTTCTCAACCAAGCCCACATCTGCACCATTTTCCAATACCCGGAAATAATGAATCTGATTACTCCAAATGAATTATGGACAGCCATTTGCAGTGCACCAAACCAAAAATGCCCAGGCCCAGATGGCATTCCATATGAATTCTACAAAAAGTATTTCAAATATATATCCCCATTGCTGCTTGCCTCACTTAACCAAAGCCTGTTGGAAATGCGCCTCCTACCAAGAGGACATGAGGCCTTTACCATCACACTCTTCAAGAGAGGGGATAAGCTAGACTTAGCCAACTGGCACCTCATTTCTCTAACAAACACAGACACCAAAATTTTAACAAAAATCATGGCTAACCATTTAGGGACTGTAGCATCTGCCACCATCTCCCCAGAACAATTCGGTTTCATACCCAGAAGGTCTTTTTGGGATAACGTGCACTCTGTGGCTAATGCATGTCAGTCCACAGCCTCTGGGGAACTTGTATTCTTGGACCAACAGAAGGCCTATGATAGAGTAAACTGGGAATACCTCAGGGCCTGCCTCCATCAATTCCGCTTACCCTCGCTTCATCAACTGGGTGATGCTGCTCACAGAATCTGCAACAATGGCAGTACGTGGCCCTGGCTTCCTAATGGAAGTAGTCCGCCCTCAAAGGAGCTTGCGACAAGGGGACCCCCTCAGCCCACTCTTATACAACTTCAGCCTTGACCCACTACTGCAAAATGTGAATGCCCAACTTAATGGGGTCCATGTGCCAGGCCAAGCCCCATTCAAGATAATGGCATAAGAAGATGATTATGTGGTTGGGGTGTCTAATAATCAAGATGCACGCGCGCTTGAAGCTCTCATCCAGGAGTATTCCTGGGTAAGTAACGCGGCACTGAACGCTTCCAAAACTGAAATCATCCTCCTTGGTCAGTTTCAGAACTGCTGGGCCCCAATAATTAGTTCCCAACCCAGCCCATCTGCTCGCCCACGTCCTCGCCCTACCAGCTCAACACACACCGCCCCACTGATGCTCCCCTTTGTGCCACGCCCTACTATAGGACCGGTACGCCATCTGGGCGTGTGGATGGAAGCAGGAGGATATGCATCAGCAGTAATGAAGTGCCTTATTCTGGACAACGTGACGAAGCAAATTGCCTCTCTCAGAGCCCACCCTAATTCCCTTACTGGCAGGGTTGTTTTAGCCAACTCTATGCTCCTCTCCAAAGTCTGATTCAGAGCCCACGCCATCCCCTTCTCCCCAAGCTTCTTCAAATCCTTGTATGCCTTGCTGCAAGGATGGCTTTGGTCAGGCCGCCCTCCACCAGTACGGCTAGAGGTCATGTTTGGCCCTCATTATCATGGTGGCATGGGCCTGCTTGACTTCAAAGCCCATGCTGCCAAGATCCTGGGCACCTGGATTGCGGCCGTCACCGCCCCTACACTCCCCTCCCAACACTGGTCCCATGCAGCCCGCTCCAACTTCTCCCGCGCCTTGGGCCTCAACAATCCATCAAACCCCCACTCCCTGATGAAGTACCTCGCATCACACACATCGGCCACAGGTCCTCATGGGACTAAAACCCACTAAAAACGAATCCTACTCTCCATGCGGAGTGCTGAGTGGAGAATTTGTATTAGCAGACATACAACCTGAAGAGGCCGCCCCTCTCCTCAGTTCACACAAGAGGTACAGGGGCTACCCATCCATGATGGCGTGATCCCCATTCAGCCCCGTGTCCTATCCAGAGTAGACTACCTGGACATGATAAACATACCTTACTCTATTGAGACCCAAAAAACTATCTGGAAATACACACACCATCCTCTGTTGCAGCCTCAAGTCTGCTCCTATGTGTGGCGCTTCCTGAGGCGGGTGTATCGTACAGCTGAGCGCTCTAACGCTTTACACTCATCCTGTGTCATGTGTGGCCAGTATGGAACGCTGTTCCACCTCCTGGAGAAGTGCCCTACCTCTTAAGTGATATGGCGCGAAGTTTAACGTCTGCTGGGCCAGGATCAAACGCATCCCTTCAGTCTGTCAAGAGATATGTTTGCTCTATCAATGGCCTTTTCCCTTCTACCCTCCCTCCGTGCTTTGGTGGTTGCAATCGCCATGTGTACCATCCACACAATTGTCTTAGATGCCATCGCAGGCTCCACCCCCACCCTCCCAGAAGCTGTCCACAGATTCCGGTCTCATTTGGTGGACCACTTTCAAGCGTGGATATTTGGATACCTCCCACCGCGTCGCCAACAGCTGGTCTCCTCCTGGTTCCCTATCTGGTTCATCAAATAAGACCCCTTCCTCCACACATGTTCAATTGTGGCTACGGCCCCTCCACACGTTCCCTCCCCCTCCCCATAAGTGGCGTTCCCGCTGGCAACAAGAGATAGCATCGCATCTCTGGGGTGCCTTCCCTGATACTAAGTTTTGTCTCTTCTGAGTCATATTTGGAAGTGTCTGTCCCATGGTCGGCCTTCCCCACAATAAATTTAAGATCAGGCCAAATATCCACCCAATACTTGAGCTAATACTTATATTCTCAACTTAAAGCCTATTTTAATTACATGGCTTGGGTTTATTATCTCAACGTCAATTCAATTCAATTATTATATCAAATTCTTGGGCTGAATACTATTGAATATTCAGGCTGATTACCACTGCAATAAAACTCAGCAATTGGTCCCAACTAATCGGGAATGATATCAAATATTCAGAATAAAAACGTTTGGGGATCAACTTAAAGATAACCACTAAAAATTCCATGAACATATAGATGAAAGTAATATAATCAATTACTCGCCCATAGGGCAAAACTCTCATGTTGATCCTTGTAATTGGCATGATATTACTTGTACATGAGCCTTCAAGATGAGGAGTACCTAGTGCTATCAAGAGAGGATTAATGAAGTCCTGATTAGGGGTGCATCGTTTATTTCAATCAATGCCAAATTTCACAGAAGAAGTATTTTGTCAGCAGTATGATGAAACTCAGCTCAAGAGGATCCTAGGACAATTTTGCACGTTCCTATGGCGATTTTTGTCCCCAAAATCCTCCTGAATATGAGAGTATTTTGCCTTCATTAACCTAGCAATAGTTCATAATCATATCAGTTCAAGGGAAGAACTGAGGTGGAAAATAATTTGTTGAATTTGCATGCTCAAATGTGGCCAGGAGATGCCCTAGAGGTATAAATACCAGCGCCTGGCTTAATTAATAATCATCAAATAATATTTTTTAAATAAAAAATATTATATTCAATCTTTTTACTGGCTTTTCCTTTAAAGTCTCTTTTGAGAGTGTTGACATGCTGGAAATTCTGAATCCAAAGTTTGTAGCTTTACCTTTCTTGGAATAAGTTCCCTAATATAAATGGTTAATTGAGCCCAATATTGACCAGAAGAGTTAGGGTTATTTAATACGCCTAGTGAGTTTCTGAATGGTCAAAATACCGTAAGACACTGGCAAAATTGAGGATCATTTGGCCAAACTTCAACCCAATTAATGTGCGGATCAAATTAATCAAGTGAGCGATCCTCAGATTTTAACAACTGAAGCTCACTCAAAATTGGCGACACTCTGAAATGGACACACACAACCAGTTCCTGGAAGCTTTGGTCAGATGGGAAAGCAACAATGATATATAAACTAGTGAAGAAAATCTCAGATTACTTTTATACCAGCCTCCAAAGCTCTGATGTGGGTACCTCCTACACCATGAAACTTATCACAGAGTGGGAGCTCACGCGGATGAAACAAGCCCATCTAATCTTACATCTGAAAGCATGAAAGCTATGGTGGAAACTCTATATCTGGGTTTTAGGATTGAAACTTCACAAACTGATCCCTCCTTTAGCATGTTCTATTACCTTAAGAATCAGGCGTTCAAGATGTAAATATACATGTTTACTGAAATGCAACCATGGCATCTCTTGCTAAACGTCTCACAGACAGTCATGCAAGTAACGAATTCCTGGGTAACTTTTTCTAACCCTCAATCAAGCATACCCAGCGAATCCTTGCTAGACAAAATCTGGAACTTACAGAAATCTACCGTGTGCAAGGGGAGAAACAATCTTCCAAAAAAATTTTACTAGACAAACTAAATTCCAGTTTTACTGAAGTCCAAAAAGCAATCGTGGATAATATTGGACTTGCCAATGAAGCTCATGGAGATTAAACACCCTCAAGGAGCTTCTAAATGGAGGAGTCCCAAATATAGCTGCAAAGGTTCTTTCTCATCATGGGCTATTGCATGATTTGGTACAAACCATGAATACCTGCTGTCAAAAACTGGAAACTCATTCTGATTTTCTATTATCTCAGACAGAATGACTCACCATACATTCCACTTCAGGCTGAAGAAGTCACCTGGACTAAAATTTAAAGCACGATGACTATGAGAATTATGTTTGGTCTGAGCTGGATACTGTGAATAAAAACATCGAATACTTTGCAGCAAAATCAGCTGTCCCAAATAGGGATGAGGAGGATGTTCTAATCAAAGAGGAACTTTTTAAAAATTTGGACTGTGGTATCAAGATTTCAGGCCAGAAATACTGAAAATACTCAGTAGAATTGGGAACTCAGAATAAAATTATCAACTGCAAATTTCTGAGTAGAAAGTATGACCAATGATATTAAAAGCATAACATCAAATTAAGCTTTGGTCAAAGAGGAGTATGAAAACCTTATAGAAGAATTTAAACCCTCAAAAAGAAAGGCTGTCAGTGTTCACCCAGCCCTGACAATAGAGTAATGGAAAATTTTTCTCATTCAGCCAAAAAAGCATGGAAAAACAACCAAGGGCCAAATTCAAGCATCAAAATTCTGTAGTTTGGACCAATATCATGAAATTGAATCATTGGAAATTGACACCAATTAAGAATCTGATATTGAAAACATTTGTCCTATGCCTAGAGTTTTGGCATCACTCCTGACACCAGATACTCCCCAATGGGAAAAGGGCTGTTTTTGAATGATGATACACCAAGACGTTCAAGAAAGAGTACAACCTCTATGCCCTAAACAGAGCGAGGTGACTTTAAACCATTGAACTTGCCAAAGTTTGATAAGGATGGGAACGTTCACTCTTTTTTCAAGCTATTTGGAAAAGCAACTTGGGGAGTGTCAAGCATTTGCCATCTCAAATTTATCAAAAGGATGTTGGAGGTAAAAATAGTTCCAATTGAACAAATACGCTTGTCCAATTACATGTCTAATCTCAAAGTAATATTGATTTAAATGAAAATAACAACAATACCAGCCAAAAGGACCCTGGACAATTCTTGGTGGAACCCTGCAAATTGGGGCATTACATTTTAAATACAAAACGGGCTACTAACTCAAAAGCTGGTAATCAGATTCCTCTGACCACGCAACATATTCTGGGGCATCCATCAGATGGTTCTCCCCCTGACACATCAAATTTATTACAACACCTAAGTGGTGATCACCCCCTTTTATAGGCGTGGCGGAGGTCCCCCAAGGTGAAATTATTTTATCAAATGGTGATTGGTTGAAATATATCAAATCATTAATGCATGGGTACATTTTTCAAAATACCTTCCCATCATTCATTCAGCCAAAATGGATTGAGTTTTTTGAGCTTTGATAGGTCAGATTTACATATTTACTTATTTGGATGGTAACAAGCCATAACAAGCTTATCATTAAATTCCCTTCAACCCTTGATACAGTTTAAATACTGCCTAGGCGGATACTAGGGAGTTCGTTTTTTTCCTGCACTGACACCTATTAAAATTTATAAAATAAACTTTATATTTATTAGTGTTTTTTAGCCTTTTTATTTTTATATCCATTGTGGAATCCAGCGGCATTCAAGCACCAGCGGCATTCAAGCACCAGAGAGCATCCAAATTGCTGGATTCCTACAAAGTGGCGCTCAATACAGGGGCTACCTGTATACTGCCAGAAAATCGTTTAAACAAAATGTAGGTTGGTAGGGCATCTAACCCTCACAACTTTCTCGCTGAAAGTAACCCTAGGCAAGCCACTCTGGAACACCAGCTAGCCAGTGCTTTGTCTCGCCTCAAATGGCTTGAGCAGCACTCTATTTCAAAACCTCCCTTCTGAGATTAGTTTACCCCAGGTGAGGGCAGTATTGTCTCCTTCCTCTATGTGTATGAAGCTGCTATGGAAGGAGCAACTGACCAACAAAAACCCAATACATCCTTCCTTGCTTGAGTCGCCTAGCTCAAGAAATAATGGTTCCCACCATGATTAACCTTAGCACCTGGTTGGAGGTTAAACAAGCGCTTATTGATGAATTTGCTCCCAGCAGAGTTTACAACAACAAAAACAGGCTTTTATGGGCCTTGGTCTGCTATAGGGTGAATTGATCTCCTCTTTTGTGGAGTGGTTCTATAGGGACGCTCAATCCCTATCGCTTACCAAAATGATACCTCTTGATGATTCCATTACTGCCATTCTGAGCGGGTTGACGTCTCACCCTTCTATAGATCAGCATCTTATCTCTGTAAAGCGCTACCTCCGGACTATCCAAGATATTAAGGAGGCTCTGCTGGAGGTGCATATATGCATAATGCTGAAGCTACTTTATCTGTTGGGTCACCTCCACAGGTGTTGACTATCGAAACCTGTTTAACCAAAGCCCCACCAAAGGAGGATATGATCATCCTTATGAGCCCCTCTTTGCCAGTTTCTACTATGAGCCCAGAGCCTGCAGTGCAACTAAAACCTAATTTTCCTTTGCCCAGAAAACTTGAGGTTCTCAAGCCGGTAGGTCAGGGTACATCTGCTTCAATGGGGCTGCGCTTCCTACCCCCATCTTATCACCAAGATCATCTATTGTTAGACAATGAGCCACTACCAGTGGCCGCAATGCTAGATCCTAAGAGTAAACCCCCTCTTAGGTTACGGTAACCTCCCCCAATAATGGACTAAAGGAACAGGTCATGAAAGCTAAATTGTCTATTTCCTCAAGGCTCACAGCCACTGATCAACATAAAGCTGGGGTTGTTAAAGCATCCACTTCTACAACGCTATCTTTCACAGTCAACTCTAACTAAAAACCGCAGCCATGGGGCAGTCAAAACCCACTATGTTATAGGTCAAATATAACATTGTGACAAATACTGCGCCTCCTTCAAAAATTGGATTGGGTTGAGGAGCATTTCCTGGAAACTCTGATGTGAATTGAAATACCTCCGATGATGAAGCTGAAGGGGGCGGTGAAGATGTGGGCCATTATGTTTTAGGAGCCCCAGATGAAGTGGAAGTACCTGAACAATTGAACCCAGAAGAGTGGATACAGCTAGTATACCCTCAGAACTTATCTGTATCAGGTGCTGAAAGGCCTCAAGATTATTGATACTTCCAGCGAATCTGATAAGATCATTGCCACAGTGATCTGATCCACTCAGAGTGTGTATACGCTGCAGTCTATCCAGGGTAAATTTCCCAAAACTGCCAAACGCCTTGCTTCTACTATTCAGCTGAAGGAGGTCCTCGCTCTTCCCCTAACTTGGGTGGGATTTTAACAAAAGTGGAGATTGTTGTCAATGGAGTACAAGTTGTAGCTATTCTTGACACCAGATCTCCTGTGAATGTTGTATCATCTAACCTTATAAAAAATTAAGCTGGTCACTGACCTCAACTATACTCAGGAGTTTGGTACTGCTGGTCTGGCCAATACTCGTGCTATTGGGGCTTATTCATCTTTACCCATACGATTTGGGAAACTCCTACTCTCAGCCCCTGCGGTGGCCTTAGCCAACAATACATATGACTTGCTCATTGGTACCCAGTTTATACTTGAGTATGATGGGATTATCAATCTGAAGCAGGGCTATCTCTCCCTGCTTGATTACTAGGTTCCCCCTGATCCTGGACAACAATGATATTAATAAAAAAGAATATGATTTCATTGTTGAATATCTTTTCTCTGCCTTATCCTTACGCTATATGATGGAGGGGCGGAATACTAAGATGCTGTATGGGTCTGTGGACGCTCTTGAGGGAATTCTATTTTATGCAGCTGAGGAAGTGTTGATTAAAATGGGTGAATAAAGGGTGATTGACACCAAGAAAACCCTTAAGATTCCCCACAGCTGCTTGCTACAAATAGCGAGCATTGATGGAATCAGTCCTTTAGAACCTCGAGTATTACAGGCGTTCTAGATCCAGCCTATCAACGCTCTATCAGTATACGACTGTGGAATCTTACCAATAAAGATATGGTCATAAAAAACATCAGGAGATTGGGAAAGGTCTGTTGATCCCAGTTAAAGAGATTAACCAGGTTCATTGCATTGGGTATATGTCAGACATGGCTGCCTGCTGAAAAACATTATGTAAATTGCCTGACATTCATATCTCCGCTTATCTAACCACTGAAGAGCTTAAAAAAGTCAATAATTTATTGGAGTCCTACAGCGACATTTTTTAGATTTGAGACTGAATATGGTCATATGAAGGGTTTGAGGCATATTTATTGATGTTGGGGATGCTAGTCCTATCCAATATAAAGTTTATCTGAATCCAAATTTGAGGAACAAAAGATGAGAATGGAGATCAAACAGCTATTAGACGCTGGCCTATTGATACCTTCACAAAGTTCATGGCCGTCACCTCTCCTCCTTATAAAAAAGAAAAATGGCAGTGTTGGAAATTTGGTTGACCACATTATCCATCTCGCTTGTTATTGGAAAATTGACATTTGTTAAAGCAACTGATTGTTTGGCGATGGTTGCTGACTAGATTATTAGTCATAAATATCAAAGGATATAATCCAACGGTTAGTTTTAATTAATATTTTTTTGAGGATCATCCACAACTAGATTGTTAGTCATAATTAACCAAAGGACCTAATATAATGATGGGATCTGATTACTATTTTTGTCAGGGATCATCCCCAACTAAATTAGTAGTCAAAATCATCAAAGGACATGATCCAATGATTGTTTTGATTGATATTTCATTGAGCATCATGCTCAGTAATGTTATTTAGGCAATTTGATGAAGGCTTAATTGCCAATAGTCAGATTGCTATAATGAATTGTTACAGCTGAGGCGCTGAACGGTTAGGGTCGTTTTAATGAAGCTACTAAAGCATTTTAACGCTTGTTTTGGCGGTAGCTAGTAGTAATTAGGTAACACGGCCCCCAGACCATCTGTGTACAGTTACTAACATATGGGGATGGTTGCCAATATGTAAAAACTTAGCTGCTGTGGATTAATTAAAATGAAGACATTCGCTACCATTGGAAGTTAATCCCAATGATTAAGAGTTTTTGGGGACTAATCAGTTGATTTTCAGAGAACTATCTGAAAAGTTGTCCACCTTCTGCCTATAAAAACCCCTAGCATTTTCTAATAAAAAGCTGAATTCAGCTGAAATATACTTTATTTACTTCTAAATTGAAGATTGAAGGGAACAAAGGTCCCTAGTTGTTTTTTGCAAATACAGTTTGCCATAGTGGATTAGTTACCACTTGTGAAGACTCAACCTACTAGTTGTTTCCATACAACTAGTGTAATTATTTTTATTGTTCAACAACCAATCTGTGCAGTAAACTCACCCAAAAGTTTACAGGCGGTCATCAGGCTGTTATGGATTACCACCAGCTAAACAACCTCACAAAGAAAGATAGCTATCCCATCCCTCGCATTGATGACACTTTAGCACAGCTTTTAGAAGCTAAGTTCCCATCATGGACTTAGCCAGTGGCTATTGGCAGATGGACCTCTCTTCTCAAGATCAGGAGAAATGTGCTCCAATTTTCAGCGAGGGCTTGTTCCATCCCACCTGATTATCTCAATGGTTGTGCAACGCTCCTGCAACTTTCCAGCGAGCCATGGATCACATCTTGCAGGACCTTAAGTTAAGTTGCGTCATCATCTATCTTGATGACAATACTTTTTTAAAACCTTTAATGATCATCTTAATATCTTAAAAGAAGTCTTCCAACTCTTACATCAGTCCAATCTTAAAGTAAAGCCCTCAAAGTGCTCTTTTTTCCATAAAAGTTAGATTTCATTGGGCATGCCATCTCCCAGGAGGGGATTCTCCCCTTCAAGACAATGGTGAGGCGATATATTCAAAATGCCTGCTCCCAAAACCCTCCACAATATCCAGGTATTTTTGTGTATGATGGGGTATTGCCACCAATTTATCATCAAGTTCACCAACTGAGTGAGCCTCTTGTATGGTTATTGGCGAAGAACGTCCCTTTTCATTGGGGAGATGAACAAAAGGCCGCATTAGAGCTAAATCAGTTGTTACAAAAACGCCCTATACTGAACCGCCCTGATTACAATAAACCTTTTATTCTGTTTACTGATGCCTATTACTACGCTGTTAGAGCTATTATGGCTCAATTGGATGATAATGGTGTGGATTATCCTATCTCCTATTTCAGAAATACGTTATTTTTATTTAAACGAGGCAAGCTGACCAGGGGACAGGCATTACTGAAAGAAAGAAAGAAATGACATGAAACCTGAACAGGGTCAACTCTGTCAAAGAAAGTTTTCCACCTCCGGATTGGGACTCAAATTTTTCTGGTTACGTCATGGGTAAGGTTTTCGTGTTATTATACCTACTAACCGCCAATAGCTTCCTTCATCTGGCACCCCGATCAATGTGCAAAGGGTGAGAATTGAACCCGCAACCTTCAGGTTGGTAGCCATACACCCTTACCAACTCGCCTTCCACCCCCCAGCAAGACGTTGTTAAGGTCTGAACAAAATTACATGCCACTGAAAAAGGATGCCTAGCGGTCCTGATGGCTGTAAAATATTACCGCCCTTTTCTATATGGAACTTTCTTCACAGTGGTCACTGACCACGCCTTTCTGAAGTGGTTACAAAATATGAAGGACCCTCACTGGGCGGTTGGCTCGCTGAGCCTTAAAGCCCAACACTATGATATGAATATTGAGCACTGAGTTGGAACCTGTCATATGAATGCTGATGGATTAACTTTGCTGCCTATCCTTCATCTGGATAATGGTAATGCTGATAGGCTGCATGACCTCCTTATGACCCCTGACGCTTGGGAAGACGAGGTTGAACCCGTCTAGAAAATGTTAGCCTGACACTCTTGCAATACTAAGGTGGAAAGCGGGAAATTGTACAAGAATGTAATGGTGAATTGGTTGCCTTATCTCTGGCCTTCAGAGCGAGTTCCCATGATCATGGAGGTCCATTCTATGCTATGGAACAGTGGAGCGCGTAAAACTTATGAGTGGTTAATGGATCAGTATTACTGGGAAGGAATTATGTAGTCTATCATCAAAGTGCTGGATGCCTAATAATCCGTAAGAAGCAATCCAGCTACAAACCCAAGTATTAATACCAACTTACAATGTCTCAACATCCATTTAATACTATAAGCTTGGACGTGGTAGGTCTGCTACCTCAGACTACCCGTGGGAATTGCTATATCCTGGTAGACATTAATCACTTCACCAAATGAGTTGAAGCGGTGTCCCTATCTGCCCAGACCGCAAAAGCTACTGCCACCTTCCTCCATCAACAAATTTCTACCCAGCATGGCTGTCCCCAGGTCCTATTGTGTGCCAATGGGAAGAATTTCACCTCACGGGTGGTAAAGCTATTGTAAACTTCTATGGGAACTCAGCATCTTTTCTCAGATCCCTACAATCCCTCCACAAATGGTATTGTGGAAAGAGCTAGTGAAACCCTGGTTTCCATATTATAAAAGATGTCCATCTCTGATCTCCTACATTGGGATCAATTCTTACCTAGTGCCCTCATGGCCTACCATATCAGCTACCATCAATCCTTAGAATGTCTCCCTTCCATGTATTATATGGTCATGAGCCAGGAGTACCAGCCCTGATAGCAAAAGACGTCTTCTCTAGTTGTGAGAAACCTGAAAAAGCCATGAGAAGATTAACTCACTGTATCATTTAGCCTTGATCTGAGGCTATGACTAACCTAGCTAAAGTGGTCGCTAAAGAAGTACAAGCTGCCAATGAGCTTTAGTCTCGCCTACCTTCATTTCAAGTGTCTGATATGGTCATATACTACCATAATCACATCACTCCTAGAAGCGGCAAGCTTGGCTCAATTTGGGAGGGTCCATTCACAATCACTTGCAAGACAGGAAATGAGTACTCTACCAAATCCTTAGCTACAGGGATTACCATTAATTGGGTACATAGCTGTTTCCTTTGGCCATATTCTCCCCCAAACAATCTTGAGGGGGTGATGTTGGACATTTGCTATCTTTACTTCAGCAAAAGAATGTTGGAGCTAAGAATAGTTCCAATTCAACAAATGCAATATGCCAATTACTTGTCTGATCTCAAAGTAATATTAATTCAAATGAAAATAAGTTCATATCGGCCAAAAGACCCTGGCAATTCTTGATGGAACCCCACGAATTGGGGCATTAGTTTCCCAAATACAAAACGGGCTACTAACTCAAAAGCTAGTAATTAGATTCCTCTAACCGCGCGGCATATTCTGGGACATTCATCAAATGGTTCTTTCCTGCCACCTCAAGTTTCATCACAACACCTAAGAGGGACCACCCACTTTTATAGGTGTGGCGGAGGTCCCCCTAGATGAGATTATTTTATCAAATGGTGATTAATTGAAATATATCAAATCATTAATGCATGGGTACATTTTTCAAAATACCTTCCCATCAGTCATTTAACCAAAGTGAAATTAGTTTTCTGAGCTTTGATAGGTCAGATTTACATATTTACTTATTTGGATAGTAACAAGCCATAACAAAATTATCATTAAATTCCCTTTGACCCTTTATACAGTTTAAATACTGACTAGGAGGATATCAGGGAAGTTCGTTTTTTTCCCTGAAATGTCACTAATAAGGTTTTATAAAATCAACTTTATATTTATTAGTGTATTTTAGCCTTTTATTTATAAATCCGTTGTAGAATCCAGAGGCATTCAGGCACCAGTGAGCATCCAAATAATTGGATTCATACAGGGAGCATCAGACCATCCAAAATGATCAGCACTGATCAACTCACTTGATGCCCATAGCTGTGACCTCGTTATGACCTATTTGGGCGACGATTGGACTTATATATAAATGCCTAAATGGCATTAACAAAACAATTTGGAGTGCCTGGAAAATTAGAAGCTCAAAAATGAGAGCTCCTTTATATTGAATTCAAGCAAAAAGAGACTATTAAGGACTTTGTGGACAGATTTTTCCATGAGGCACAAGTCTTGCTCAGGTGCAATGTATTAGATAAGTTTGATACTAAGATTGCAATGGAGCATGCAGTTATGCCCTACCATGAGCTGCACCATGTCATGATACCTGCATTCAATGGAGAAATGGAAATCCAAGAGCTTACCAATTACATGAGAAGCTTTTCCCATAGTTTTGATACCCCTAATTGGCCCAAGGACCATCAAAATTCCAATCTTTGGCCCAAAAAGTAACACTATGTCTGACCAAGGGAAAAATTTCCGAACTATGAACCAAAAATTAAAGAAAACTCAGAAAAAGGGTGACTACATGCCACAACTGTTGTTGAAAGAGCATTTTTCTAGCCAATGCTACAGATGGTCCAAAAAAAAGCCTGGGTTCAACGTTGCTTTATAAATCAACAGTGACAGTGAGGTGGGAAAAGAGCAGGTGGAGTAGAGTTGGAATGCTTTAACTCCACCAATGTTCAAACAATTTCACCTGACCCTGGCGAGCTCTTTAGGACTGAAGATGTTGCCAAAGATAACCTTCACCATATTGTGGCTAATGATGTCCTGATGGTCACTACTTGGGCCAAAGCAAAAGCAACCAAAACCTTGAAAATTACCAAAGAAGCCTGAGCAGAGGTATAAAAATCTTATGCAAAACAGATTATTGGTCAGGGTTCAGACCTCCAATCTAGATGTTGAACCTACCTACCTTCGCTTAACAACATACAAGTAGCCAACCCTATGAAGACCTTAGCAGATAACTTCCCAGATATTTGATCAAGTCTAAAATTGCATCTGGAATTGGGCAGCAATCACAGTATCCACACAATAAATACCTTTAAAAACTACTCCAAATGTACTTTCTGGATATATCAGTAAACAAGGTGTGAGTTCAGGCCATCATTGATAGTGGTGCTTTTAACAATATAGTCAGTACAAAGTTGGTTAAAAAGTTGAAAATTGCGCCTAATGTTGCCTACTGTCTGGAATATGGTACAGCTGGAGTGCATACAACTAAATCGCTGGGTGCATACAGTACCCTACCTCTCAAATTTGGATCTATTGTAGTGACAGCACCTGTTAATTGAAGCTGAATATAAACTATAATATTATAATAGGGACTGATTTCCTAAGGAGATATGGAGTTGTTACGATAATAAGGATGATACTCTCACCATTCTTGGCCAGGCTATCACACTTTACTATAACAGGGATGGGGAAGTTGATAAAAAGAAACCAAGCCTACTCATAAATCTTTCCTACAAAGATGGAGTAGTCCAAATTAAGTATGTCAAAGCGTGGTCAAAGATAAAAGCATTACCCACCCAGATCAATGAGTTAAATGGCATCCCATTTGGTCAAATCAGCACATTACTATACCATCTAGAGATCAAGTAATCGTCCTGACAGGACTAACAATTAATATCCTGGAAAAACTTTATGGTTAAGTATATCAACCATGGTCTAAATCTTGATTTGAGCCAAACATCTCCCCTAATATAATCATTCCTGGCCATGGAGAAATGCACAACTTGTGTGCCAACCTGCAAGGTCAGCCCATCTCCTCCAAGTGACATCAAACAATCGCATTTATGCATCTGTTCCCTACCTCAGAGATTAACTTATTCCATGAGTTTGGAACGTTTGTCAAATTAGGGCTTCCTGATATGGACTTACTCAGCATCAATAATGTTGTCCCTATGGCCAATTTAAGCAACCTGACCAACTCTGAGAAAAGCCAAGCTCAGGAGTTATTCTCTAAATATCAGGAAATATTTGCACAAGATGATTTTAACTTTGGATGTTCTAATGGTGTCATCCACAATATCAATATTGGAGATCATAAACCAATTCAATTACACCCAATTAGATGCTCGAAGTCATCAGAAGAAGCTGTATATAAGGAGATTAAGGAACTTCTTGATTGTGGCATGTTAGTATCTTCAAAAAGTCCATGGGCAGCACTAATTTTAATAGTGAAGAAAAAGGATGGAAGCAACCAATTAGTCATTGATTATCAGAAGTTAAATAAAATCACAAAGAAGGTCTTGTACCTTCTGCCACAGATTGACGATGCCTTGGATAGGCTAGGGGGCATGAAATTCTTCTCAGCAATGTACCTTATCAGCGGGTATTGGCAAATAGATCTTTCCCAAGGAGGAGCGCGAGAAATGTGCAATTATGACCTAAGAGGGCCTATTCTAGCAGATGAGAATGCCTCAAGGGCTCTGCAATGCCCCAGCTACATTCCAAAGGGACATGGGCACAATTCTGGGAGATTTTAAGTTGCCATGTGTACTAGTGTACCTTGATGATAGCAACGTTTTCAGCCGCATTTTTGACGACCACTTGGAACACTTAGAGGAGTTTTTCAGAAGGCTATCAACTACAAACTTAAATTAAGCCCAAAAAGTGCCAGTTCTTTCTAAGGCCATCTGGAATATTTCAGATTTGTAATTGACAAAGTGGGTCTTCAGCCCTAACGCTCTAAGTTGGATGCCATCTAAAAATGAAACGGCTCAAATCCAAGAGCAATATCCAAGTATTCCTAGGCATAATCAGGTACTGTCTCCGATTTATTGCTGACTTCACACAACTTGGAGAGCCTCTTTTCTATCTACTTAAGGATAAGATCTCATTTGACTGGAATCCAGCATGCCAAAAATGCACTCAACCAACTCCAATTGACACTATTATTCACGCCTGTTCTTAAATACCTGGAATTTGATCATGAATTTATGTCTAAACTGATGCGTCCCTAACAGCAGTGGGGGCCGTGTTATCTCAAGTTGGGAAGATGGTGAAGAACAGCCAGTTGCCTTCACTATTCAGACCTTGAATGTTCATGAGAGAAATTACACGGTGACGAAATGAGAATGCTTAGTCATCATAAATGCTTGCAAGCAATTTTGAGTCTACCTTAATGGCACTCATTTCAAAGTTGTTGCCAATCATGCTTCCCTAGGATGGCTGAACAATTTAAGAGAGCCTGAGGCCAATTAGCCCGCTGGGCATTAAATCTTCAAGCTTATGAATACACAATTGAACATAGGGCTGGGGAAAAACATCAAAACGCTGATTGCTTATCCTGACTACCCACCATTGCAACACTTAGTTGGGACACCAATGATTTGTTTAAGAAAATAACAATTGAGAGTACCAAGATGAGCCCAAATTTGTCCAAAAATTATTATCAGATCTACAAAAAAGTACAACTATTGAAAATGGTATGCTTTATAAGATTGTTGAGAACAAGAAGTATATTCTCCAAGACCCTCGGCCTGAACAGACATAATAATGGCATCACATAATGCCATAGGGCATGGCGGATTCAAAAAGACAAAAGAGCATCTGAAGCAATTTTACAATTTGGAGTCAATGCAATGTGACATCTAAGAAATGTTAGAATGCTGTGCGGAGTGTCAAGGCGAAAAACCATCCTGAAAAGCACATCTTACCAGCTTGTTTGGCCCAAGTTTGCCTGGCACATTGTATCTATTGACGTTTCAGTTCACTTCCAACAAGCAATACAAAGTCCAAGTACATTATTGTAGCCATCGACCACTTGACCAAATGGGTCAAAGCCAAGGCTACTTGAGAAGCAGGAGCGGCAACTACAGCCAAGTTCATTCTTGAAAACATCATCCACAAGCATGGATGTCCCCAGGCTATCCTTACCAATAATGGAACAAATCCTACCGCCAATGTCCTTGCCAAGCTCAATCAATTAATGGGAGTATGAGGTGTGCTTTCTGCTCCATATCATCCCATAAAGTAATGGTACATTTGAGCGTGCAAACGGGACGTTGGTGAACATTATCAGGAAATCAACTTTGGCCAAACCATTCAAATGGAGTACTTATTTAAGTTCAGCAGTATTTGCCTACAATATCTCCTACCATTCATAAACCATGATGTTCGCTTTTCAAGTATTATATAGAATATATCCAGCCCTACCAACGCTACTATATTTGGTCCTAGAGGATCCTGGCAAAAACATCTATCCTCAATATGTCAAGAAGCTTGCAGAGACTTTAATCAAACTACAAGCTCCAGCCTTTGACAACAGTTTTACCATGAAAAAGGCCTGACATCAAAAAGACTTAGTGAATTGCTACAAATTTGCCAAGCTCAAAGATAACAATGAAGTTCGATTTTCAACGCCCACAGATTGGGCCAATTGCAAAAGTTAGATTGCATCTGGGTAGGGCCATTTGAAGTAATTGAGAATACATATAAGTTTATATACACAATCAAGGATATTAGAACTTGCCATATATACAACCAAGTCCATTCAAAAATCCTAATAAGGTTCAATAAGATGGGCTTAAGAAAAAAAATATAAAAATATAAAAATATATAAAAAAGAAAAATTAATATCATATATACTAATAATAATCTTACCCTAATTAAAATTTTAGTTTGCACTTGAGGATGGGGATAGGATCCAACTCAAGATTTGGCGGAAATTGGGCCAAAGTTAAGGCTATGCACTTGGCAACTTCTATCAGCAGTTTTGACCAAAATTAACAAATGACGAATATAAATAAAGGCTAATTGGGAATCTTAGGGCTTATGTTCAAGGCTAGTGGGGGGAAATGTCAGATTATGGTGGTTGACCTGAAAATAAACCCTTCAACTACCAAGATATAAGTCTGAATATCCTCCCAATACTTGAGCTAATACTCTAATTCTCAACTTAAAGCCTATTTCAATTACATGGCTTAAGTTTATTATCTCAACGTCAATTCAATAATTTTATTGTATTCTTGGGCTGATTACTATTGCATATTCAGGCTGGTTATCACTGCAACAAAACTCAGCAATTGGTACCAACTAATTGGGAATAATATCAAATATTTAGAATAAGAAATTGTTTGGGGATCAACCCAAAGATAACGCCTAAAAATTTCATGAACAAATAGATGAAAGTAATGTAATCAATTTCTCGCCCTAGGGCAAAACTCATATGTTGATCCTTGTAATTGGCATGATAGCACTTGTACATGAACCTCCCAGATGGGATTACCTAGTGCTATCAAGTGAGGCCTACTGATGTCCTGATTAGGGTTGCATCGTTTACTTCAATCAATGCCAAATTTCACAGAAGATGTATTTTGTCAGCAATATGATGAGACTCAAATCAAGTGGATCCTAGGAAAAATTTGCACATTCTTATGGCGATTTTTGTCCCTGATTCCTCCCAAATTTGAGAGTGTTTTGCCACCAATAAACCTAGCAATAGGTCATAGTTGTATCAGTTCAAGGGAAAACTGAGGATGGGACCATCTAGTACTAAAAAAAAGGGATGAACTGAGGTGGAAAATAAACTATTGAAATTGTGTGCTCAAATGTGGCCAGTAGATGCCCTAGAGGTATAAATACTGTCGCATGGCCTAATGAATAATCATTTAATAATGTTTTTAAACAAAGAAATATTTTATTCACTCTTTTTACTGGTTTTTTTGAAGTCTTTCTTGAGAGTGTCAAAAAGCTGGAATCTCTGAATCCACAGCTTGTAACTTTTCCTGATTAGGAAGAAGTTCCTGATTATGAAGGGAAAATCAAGAATGATATTTACCAGAAGAGTTAAAGTTATTTGAATACGCCTAGTTAGTATCCAAAACGGTCAAAATACTGTAAGCCACAGGCAAAATTGAGAATCATTCATCCAAACTTTAACCTTGTTAAGCGTGCAGGATCAAATTAATCAAGCAAGAAATTCTCAGAAATTACAGGTACCTTTATGAAGTAAAAGCAAGTAGTCTTTGTTAATAAAGCTGTCAAAACGTTATGAGATAAATCAAGCTTCCCAAAAGCTGTAACATGGCCTCTTAAGGAGACCCCGGATCATATTAAACAATATCACTATTGGGAGTTTATGAGCTAGATTGTAGCCAAAAATATTTATTGCTACGTTGAATGTTAATTACACAAACTCTTGATCAGTATGACTAGTTGCCTGATGGTACAACATGGATTTGCATGGCATATTTTATAATTAATTTCATGGGTATACTCAATGTTAGCATCATAAGAATAATATACATCGCTGTTGTGATCAACCATTTAGAATGAGTCAAAACAAGAGCCTTGAGTTAAGTTGCCTCAAGTTCCGCAATGTTTATCTTAGAAGAGTTTTATTGGCATAGCTTTCCTTAAGTAATCCTTACTGATAAGGGAACTTTTTAACTTCCTTTGTCATACCCTTATTGAACAAAATCCTGAGATTATTTGATTAGTATCAGTCCCATATTGGACAGAGATAAAAGATTGGCTAAACAAATTCTTGTTACATCTGCACCTATAATAAAAAAATGTCCCTGGGTAAAACGTACAAGGCATCTTAGCTGAGTTCTGTAACCTTAGTCTGTATTATAAACCACTATTCAAGACATGAAGACAACTTCCTTTAAACTCTTCTATGGATGCCAAGATGCATTACCACTGATATATACTTTGTATTATAAACAACCTTAGGTATGTGCTCCAAGCAATACCATTAATTAGCAAACCATATGATCTGTCTACAATCTTAGGCATTTTAGTACAACCCTTAGGAAATAATACAGGCTAGTAAATAAAAAGATAGAAATTAACTTGTTTAAAAATAACTTATAACTGGTAATAAGGTTACTTATTGTGATAATCATGTGTTGGTAGGCAAAATGAGCTATGTACCTCATGAGCGGGGTCTTTCAAAGTTTTAAAAAATTTCTTTTGGACGCCTATACAATAAAATGCATGTGAAATGGTTATAAAGACAATAAAGACAGTAGCAATTTATTATAGCACTTAATCTAAAAACATATAAAATACTAAAAAGCATAGAAGTCTTTTTAAGTTATTTTTTTATATATAGAGAACTGTTACTAGTGCTTTTTTCTAATTACAACGCCTCTTTGGGGGACAAACTACTACTATATTAAACTAATTATTAAAGTTACTATGAGTGTGGATGCTCACTAAGGCCAGACTCAGTTGCAACCAAGTCCTCTGATTGCAAGGAGAGTGATTGGATGGCGTGACAATAGGAAGCATTAAATTAAATATGTGCTTGCCACCAGCGTTACCTCAACCTTGGTATGTAAAAAGGCATATAGGAAATTACAATCAGCAATCTATAAGTAATCCTGGTATAGCATTAAGGTTAAAAAAGGATTTTAAACTTTACCGCCAAGTATTGTCAATTACTGTAATCATATGAGCTGGAATAGAGCATTGAGTATGAGGGTAAAGTTGTTGAACCATACCTAAGATGATGGCTTTAAGTGAAGGAGACCAGTTTTAAACCTGGTTAGAAGATATTTGTCAGGACATGGGGGATTAAATCAGTCCCCCATTAAAGCAAAGCGGGGAGGGTTCCCCAATTTTTCCCCATCGTCCTATTCCGGCTCTATGTTTACGGTAATTAATTTTGGCGGAAAAATTTTTAAAAACCCTTTTTTTTAACCCTTGGGGATTTTTATAGTTTTGCGATTGAAATTTTCCCTATATCCCCCAAATCCCAAAGGTTTGGGAGGTTTTAAAAAAATGGCCCGTTTTAATTTGTGCAAAATTGCCGCCCCCAAGTTTTGGCAGTCGGCCCTTTGGGAAAATCCCCTCATAGTAATTTTAAAAATTGGGTTTTTTTAGTGGTATTTTCCCCCAAAATTTGTAATTAGAAAACCCAAAAAAATTTTTTATATAAAAAAAAGAAAAGACTTCTATGTTTTTTAGTATTTTATATGTTTTTAGATTAAGGGTTTTTTATAATAAATTGCTCTATTCTTTGTTTTTTTACATGCATTTTTTTAAAAGGGGGTCCAAAAATTTTTTAAAAAAAGGGAAAGCTAATTTTATAGTTTTTCCCCACCAACAATGAATTATTCCAATTTTAAAATTAATTTTTAAACAAGTTAATTTTTATCTTTTTAATATGTTTTGGGTTTTAAACTAAAAACAAGATTAATGGGTTTTTTATGGTTTGCTAATTTTTTAATGGTTTTTTTTAAACAAAGTATATATCAGTTTTTAAACTTGGATCCTAGAAGAGTTTAAAGGGTTTGGTTTTGAATGTGGTTTATAAACAGACTAAAGGTTGAAATCAACTAAAAAATTAAAATTTTCCCCGGGACATTTTTTTATTTTTGAAATGTAACAAGGTTTTTTTGAATCTTTATTTGTCCAAATGGGACGTCTAATCAAATTTAAACTCAGGTTTTTTTTCAATGGGAAAAGACAAAAGGGAAAAAAAAAAGTTCCTTATCAGTAAGGAAACAAGGGAAAAAAAAAGCCAATAAAACTCTTCTAAGATAAACTTAAAATTTCCCAAGGCTCTTGTTTTGACTTTTATTCTAAATGGTTGATCACAACAACGAATTTTTCGTGAAAAAATACCCAAAATTTAAATTTTAAAATATGCCCGAAAATTTGTCCTTAGGCAACTGTCAGGTTTTTTTTAAATTAACCCGGTAAAAATAAATTTTTTTGGTACAACCCAAACTCAAAAACCCCCCCAATAAATTTGATTTTTTAAATATGATCGAGTGGGCCTGTTACAGTTTTTGGGGAAGCTTGATTTACCCATAACGTTTTGACAGCTTTTAAAAAAAGACTACTTTTTTATAAAAAAGGGGAAATTTCTGAAATTCCTTTGTTTTGATCCTGCACGCTTCGGGTTTAAAATTTTTGGTGAATGATTTAAAATTTTTTATTTAAAATTTTTGACCTTTTTGGATACTAACTGGGGTATTAAAATTTTAACTCTTTTTTTAAAATTTCCTTTTCAGGAACTTCTTCTAATCGGGAAAAAAATTACAAAAAAGTTTTTTCCCTCTAAAGAAGATTTAAAAAAAACCGGAAAAAAAGAGTGAATAAAATATTTCTTTTTTTAAAAAACATTATTAAATGATTATTCATTAGGTTTTAAAATTTTTTTTCCCCTTAAGCCACTTAACACACTTTTAAAAATTTTTTTCCAATGGTTGCCAATTCAATTCCCTTTTTTGGTGAAACAGTTTTTGGTTTTTTCCCCCCAAATTTGGGGGGGAATCGGGACAAAAATCCCCAAAAAGGGCAAATTTTTTCCAGGATCCCTTGTTTATCTCTTTCCCCTAAAAATACTCTTCTGTGAAATTTGGCTTGAAACGATGAACCCAATAAAGAGGCCTTTCCTTGTGCCTGGGTAATCCCATCGGGGAAAGGCTAATTACCCAATTACAAGGATCAACATGGGGCCCCTAGGGCAAAAAGGGGAAATTAATTTTTTTCCTTCTATTTGTTCATGAAAAATTTTTGGGTTAAAAAAAATTTTTTATTCTTATTTGATATTTTTCCCCAAATTAGTTGGTACCAATTGCTATTTTGTTGCCCGTATTCCCGCCTGAATATGCAATAGTAATCAGCCCAAAAATTTTTAAAAAATTAATTGACGTTGAATAAATTTAAATATGTTTGAAATAGGCTTTAAGTTGAGAATTAAATGTTAGTAATATTAGGGAATTATCTTGGTAGTTGAAGGGCCGGTCAACCACCAAATTTACTTTCCCCCAACCTTTTTAAAAGAATTCCCCCTTATTTTAAATTTTTAGGTCTTTTTTTTGGTCAAAACCCCGGTTTGAAAGGGGTCCCAACATTTGGCCCTTTTACCTCTTAAACCCCCATTAAAATGCAAAAATAAAAAATTTTTAAATTTGGGGTAGATTGGGATTTGTTTAATTTTTCTTTTTTTTATATTTTTTTATTTTTTTATTTTTTTTAAGGCTTAATTAACCTTATTAATTTTTTAATGGACGGTTTTATATATGGCAGGTTTTAAACCTTTATTGTGTATATAAAATTTTTTGTATTCTCAATTACTTCAAATGGCCCCCAAATCCTTAACTTTTTTGGGGGCTTGGGCGTTGAAAAAACGAACTTCGTTATCTTTGAGCTTTTGCAATGCAATTCCGGGAGCCTTTCATGGTTAAAAATTTCAAAACAGGGGGTTTTAGTTTGGGAATTTTAAATCCATATTGAGGATGGGGGGGTTTTTTCCAGGAAACTAGGACCCAAAAATAAAGCGTTGGGGGGGAATTTTTCTATATAATACTTGAAAGGCGAAATGGTTTTTTGAATGGTAAATTTCTGAACTTTAAGTTCCATTTAATGGGTTTTAAAGTTTTTTTGATGTGGCAATCCCGTTTCCGCTCAAATTCCATTATGGGATGATATGGGCAGAAAAATATTTTAATTGTTGAGCGGGGCATTGGCGGTAGGTTTGTTCCAAAAGGAACCGGGGACCCGTTTGTGGTGATTTTTCGTGAACGGCTTGTCCGCTCCTGCCTCAAACCTTGGTTTTCCCCCTTTGTGGTCGTTTAAAAATTGCTTGGACTTTTTAATGTTTGGTTGCCAATTGCCGGAAAATTTGGGGAAAAAGCGGGTTTGGTGTTTTTCAGGATGGTTTTCCCCTTTGCCCCCGAAAACCATTCAAACTTTCTTAGATGTCACATTGCATTGCCCAAAATTGAAAAATCTTCAGATTCTTTTTCTTTTTTATGTTGGTTATGTGATCCTTTTTCTGTTCACCCGAGGTTTTGGGCTTTTTTAACAATCTTATAAAGCATACCATTTTCAATATTGTATTTTTTTGTAGATCTGTAATAATTTTTGGAAAAATTGGGGTTTTGGCTCTCAATTTTATTTTTTAAACAAATCTTGGTTTCCCAACTAAGTGTTGCAAGGGTGGGTAGTCGGATAAGCTCGCATGTTTTCCCCAGCCCTATGTTTTGTTAAAAGTTTAAAAGGGATTTAAAGCCCGCCCAGGCTATTGGGGCCCCAACAAAAAAGTGCCTTAAAGGAACTCCAAAAGCGCGCATTTTTTTATGCTCACCTTTCGTCCCGGGTTTTTCCCCTTTAACATTCAAGGTCTGAATATGAAACCTTCTTTTTCCACCATCTTCCCCCAAAAACCCCCCCCCGCTGGGGCGCCAAAAAATAAATTCATGATCAAATTCCCGGTATTTTGCGGCGTGAATTGGGGTCAATTTGGGGTTGGTTGAGTGCATTTTGGTGCGGGCCATCAAATGAGATCTTATCCTTAAATTTGATAGAAAAAAGGCTCAAGTTGTGTGAAATCAGCAATAAACGGAGACATCCTGTTATGCCTGGGTACTTGGATTTGCTCTTGGATTTGAGCCGTTTCTTTTTAGATGGCATCCAATTTGAGCGTTGGGGAACCCCTTTTTTTCAAATCTGAAATTTAATGGCCTTAAAGAACTGGCACGGGCTTAATTTGGTGTTGATAGCCTTTGAAAAATTTTAAATGTTAAATGGGCGTCAAAAATGGGGGAAAACGTTCACATCAAAGGGACTAGTACACATGGCAACAAAATCTCCCAATTTTCCCTGTCCCTTTGGGTGGCTGGGGCTTGCAGGCCCCGGTTCTCATCTGCTGTGGCCCTCTTGGAAATTTTTTCCCCCCCCCTTGGGGTTTTTTGAAAACCCCCTTTTTTTAGGGAAAATTTCGCCCCCAGCCTTAAATCGTCATCTGTGGCAGAAGGTCAAGACCTTCTTTGTGTTTTATTTCTTCTTTAAAACAATGACTAATTGGTTTTCCCTCCTTTTTTTTCACTATTAAAATTAGTCTCCCCGGACTTTTTTGAATTTTA
>JAKSZP010012329.1:0-66564 GCA_022478985.1 Massospora cicadina
ATTGATCGGATTTTAACAGCCAAATTTAATAGATGATTATTATGGTGTTTTATCAAGTTACTTTGATGGATTATATACTGGAGGTTAGCTTTAGTGGAAACACTTTTCTTGAAAATTAGTCTAGTTTGTGAAGCAGTACAAATTACTGCCAGTAAGGTGTGCCTCAGATAATTGTGATAGCCATGATTGATATTTCCACATGTCATCTAATATTATCACCCATATATAATTTTAATTTTAATGATAAAAAACACCCTTGAATTTCAAACTATTTATTGTGTTTACATCTAACTAAAGTGTTTTAGGATTTTTTTCCTTTTCAATTGTCAATTAACCCAAGCGAGGTTAAAATCACTTATAACAAAAACTCAACTGGGATAAATGCCCAATACATTAGCAGTCATTTTCAATCAAATCATTAGATAAATGAGCTTGTGCATCTTATAACTGTAAGGTTTTTACAGGCCCCAGTTGTAATTCCTGGGAACGTCCCCTGGCTGTTGATCGGGCCATCTTCCTGTTCCCAAGTAAAAAGACACTGAAGAGGATGGCAATACCCCTCATTACTCAAGCAATCTTGCTCATATAATAGACGAGCGATGGGTAACAGCTCTTCCGCTTTGGATCCACCCCCAGTACCCACACTCTCAGCAGAACTGTTATGGGGGAATTAAGAAACCTGTGTCAAAATTGTCAAATTAGAATTGGCTAAATCTAATTTGAGTGGCAATCTGGTTGATGCCTGAATCTCAAATGGCTGGAAAGGCATAAAGACTGAGGTATTGGCTGGAATGCCCAACGGTTTCAATTTAATCAATATGCCAATCAAACAAAGCACCCTCCTACCAAAGTCATCATGGATCATCCTTGATGATCAGGCTATAGCATTGGGCGCCACCAACGAGGGTTTGAAGCTCCCGGTAGGTAATTTGGGTGTTGTGGCCAATGTGATGCTATTGGCTGAACAGATGTTCAGTGACCAAGCATGGGTGGGTTGGGTGTCCCAAACCCATTCGCAACCAAATGGACCCGCCCCTATGTGGGGTGGCCTTAGGGGATTCCCATCGCTTGTCAGGCCAAACGCCATCACGCCAACCATCAGAAATGTAGCTGAGCCCCAGTTTGGATGTTTGAGGTTGAACTGACAGCAACTCTGCCCACCACCAAATTTTGCGATGTCAGTTCTCAAGGAACAAACCCGCCCATTCCTGAACAATTTTCCAGTTAGGTCAAAATTGTGGGACCCGATCCAGGCTTGTCACTACCCCAATTGATCACTATTTATTAGTTGCGTAGCACTGAAAAAATTGTGGTCAATTTTCTTCCTTTTCCTTCAATAAAATTTTGCCAAAAAACCAAACAAATTTTATTATTTCTTCCAACCACATCCCTGATGGTGTTTTCCTAGTGGCCTGTCAGTCCATATACCGGATGGGCTTTACCAGTACTCTTGGTCACTATGGCCCCCTCTGTTGTCAATTGGGTTCAGCAAGTCCGATATTTTTGGCTCTACAACCCTATTATCATTAATTTCTAGCAGCAATACATGGGGATCTTGTGGCCATATGTCCACCAATTGCAAGAGAGAATCCATCTCCTTGCCACCCCAGTTGAAATGGCCCCATATTCTGAGGATCTCATCGAAACTATCTCTGTGATTCCACCCCCTGCAGCAAGACCCTCTGGATCAGGAATGGGTTCAGTGTGATTCGTTGTTGGGATCATTCTCACCTTTGTGCTGCATCAATACTTCATTATTTCCCAATGCCTGGCTCCATATCAAGTTGTCCAGTTGGCAATGCCTCTGGCATTCTGGCTTGCTTTTTGGGTGCTTACACATCCTGACTGGCAGGCCAGTCTAAACTTCTTCTGCCATTTCCATGACATAATCAACCATCCATTATTTCTAGCCACTTCCGCCTTGTTCTTCAAACTGGGCGCCGCAGTGGTTACCCTTTACCAAATGAATGTGAAATCAGTAGTTTGCTGTTTGTTGTTTGTTTGGTCACTTTCTGACTTTGGGAGAAGCATCCGCTCTACCTTGGGAAATCTTCTTCAAGCCACCCAAGCTGCGCAGATGGCGTCTCCTCCTCCTACCTCCAGCCCAGAGGGAAGATCGAGTATCCCCTCCCAGGAGATTGCCAATCAAGTTCTTGACGCACTCACCAAAGTGCAAATGCGTACAGCAATTGCACTTAATAATGCTTTTGCGTTATCTCATGCCCAATAAGGGCTCACGTTATTAGACGCTGTGGATGGGGATGCCCGCCATTGGGTGAGAGGTCTTTTGCATTCTTCCTCGCAAGCAGGAGACTCCACCCCAATGATGGCTGTCGTGTCAGCCACCCTGAAACCCCCTGTGTCCCAATCAGACCACTTATTTAGACTGATCTATGCCATGGCTGAAGCCCCTAGTTTGGTTATTTTGATTTCTACTTCTGTGAACTGGCCCCCGCGTCAGTCCTATCTATTGATATGCTTCAGGAAGTCTTTAGATTGGGTTTGGATTTGGGTTCCGCTCATCACATGGTCTGGTCTACCATCCAAGGATCAGTAGATCAAATATGTGCCTCCACAACCACCATCAACGTCTTACCCCGTCATGTTACCCATTATCAGAAAGAATTTCTTGATTGGATTACCCAAATAAGATGCAGATGATGCGTCTATCTCCGAATTAGCGGTAGACTTGGGTACCAATATTGCTGTAACCCCCAAGTCTGAGTTGGTGGTTACAGAGTCAACTATTAATGATTCTGTTCAAGCCCAGATGGAGGAAGTTGTTCCCCCTGCCCTTGTACTTCCAATTTTCGCTCCGGTGAAGGACCCTGACCTTACCCTTGATATGCCAATCATTTCTTCAGTCACAAATGAGTTGGTCAAATCTTCCAATAAACAAAACTTCGCTTATTTCCTTGTGCCTATGAAGATCAGTATTGGTCAGCATCATGTTTCCTTCAAAGCTCTGGTGGATACCGGAGCTGCGGGGAACTTCATTAGTGTTGAGTTGGCACACCAATTAAAACTGTAAATGGATGTGGGCTCCTCAGTGATGGTGGCCTCATCTGCTTATCAGTCATTGTATGTCGTTTGCCAACTGGTACCCTTTTCCATCCACCAGTTCAACTTCTGCGATCGTTTTTTGGCTATGCCAAACTTGGTGTTTCCAGTAACCTTAGGTGTGGGGTGGTGGCACTGACAACATGTGAAGATTCATTTAGAGTCTAATACGTTGTCATTTACCAATGATGATTTGGAGGGAGAGTTCCCTCTGATCAACACCCTCAAGAATATACAAGGAACCAGCTCTATCACTACCTTGGTTACTTCTACGGGCATCCCGGCCAATTTCCCCAAAAGCTTAATACAATATTGGAGAATCTTCGACATGGAAAAGGCAGATTGCCTGCCTAAGCATACTAGGTACAATTGTGGGTTTCAAACAACCGTGTAGTTGGCGAACATCAACTGTCCATTGTATCCCCAAACAGCGGAGGAAGAAGTTGCACTCAATACCTGGTTGGATGACATGTTAAAAAAAGGTTGTTGTTCAAAGAGACCTCACCCATCGCCTCCCCCATCATCTTCGCCAAAAAATTGGATTGCTCTCTCCATCCCTGCGTGGATTACGGTCATTTGAATAAAATAACAGTTACTGATCCCTATCCATTGCCTCTGAAGCAGGCAATCAGCCAGGCAATCTTCAAATCCCATGTGTTCTCAAAGCTGGATCTGGTGAGCGCCTTCAACCAAATCTGGGTAATGGAAGGGCAGGAATGGTTAAAAGCGATCTGGATGAGGCGAGGCATTTTTCAATTTTGCGTAATGCCCTTTGGTTTGAAAAATGCTCCTGCTATGTTTCAACGGATGATCAACAATGCACTGGGTGACCTCCAGTTTACTTGTGAAATTGCATACATTGATGATATCCTGGTTCACTCCCCAACTCCTAAACAACACGCTATTGACTTGGAAGCAGTGGTGGTCGCCTTGCATAAAGCAGGGTTGTTCCTCAAAGCTTCCAAGTGCGAGTTTTATAAGGAGGAGGTTACTTTTCTTGGAAACCTGGTTCTTAAAGAAGGTGTCACAATCCCTCCCAACAAGTTAGATGCAATCTGAGAATGGCCAACTCCAACTATGCAGAAACAACTTTGAAGTTTCTTAGGAACTATCATCTTTCTAAAAAAGTTTTCCACAGCACTTTCCCAGTTGGCCACACCGCTTCACCCCCTTACTGGGAAGAACGTACCATTTTGTTGGATGCCAGAATGCCAGCAGGCATTCAAATCAATCAAGGATATGTTTGTGTCTCTGCCCATTTTGAAACATGCTGATCCCACCAAACCATATATCGTTTCATTCAATGCCTCGTTGGTAGCAGTGGGAGTGGTGTTGCTTCAAAAGCATGATGGTCTTGAACATCTGGTCACTTATTTCTCCCAAAAATTCACAGCCACAGAGCAGACTTGGGCCATTTATGACAAGAAATTGGCAGCTGTTGCATGGGCATTAACTCATTGGTAGTACCTGTTGCAGGGTGCCTGCCATTAATTAACAGTCTGCACGGATCACCAGGCCCTTTTGTATTTTTTCAAACCCCAAAAATTGGCACATTGGCAGGCCCAAACCTATTGGGACCTGTGCAGTTTTAACTTTAAATATGAATTCATTAAAGGTGCACTCAATGTACTTCTTGATTTTTAAGCTGCAGTCCCGCCCACTGTCCCTCGGAGCCCAAGGAGGTGGATCTCATTACCATGATCCCTGCCGCTCAGATCCTGTTGATTGTTCCCCCCGTCATTTCCTCTATCTCTTTGGCTCCTGACGCCCCGCTAGTAGCTCAGGTTTTAGCTGGTCAAATGGCCTGTCCTGAGGGCGTGGAGTTGGTCGAGCAGTTGGCTCACTTGAGTCACAAACACTCCCTATACTCCTTAGAAGAGGGACTCATTTACTTCTGCTCTCACATTTGGGCTCCCCCTCCTTCCGCTCAGAGGTATTCCGTGCACATCATGATCCCCCACAGTCAGACATCCCGGTAACAAGAAATGCATTGATTTGATCAAGCGAACCTTTAATTGGGTGGGACTGACAAAAGAGGTCCCATCTCGGATCGCCAATTGTGTTACTTGTGCTAGGGCCAAGTCAGATTGCTCTGGGAAAAATGGCCTCCTGCACTCCTTACAGCAGGTGGAGGGTCCATGGACCTCAGTGTCCGTGGACTTTATCATTGAACTCCCCTGTTTTAACAGGTTTACTGTGGTGATGGTGTGGTGGACTGTTTCATGAAATTTTCACTTTTTATCCCTTGTACTTCCACAATTACGTTGGAAGAAACTGCCCGTCTTTTTGTATGTCATGTGTTTTCGATGTTCAGTCTTCCCCAGGAGATCATCAGTGACTGGGGTTCACAGTTTACCACGCGGTTCTGGAGTGAACTCCTATCAATCCTGAAAATATCCCCCTGTCAATCCATGGCGTATCACCCTTAGTCCAACGGACAGACTGAGCAGGTCAATCAAGTCCTCAAACAGTACCTGCGTTGTTATGCTGCAGCAGCACAGGATACTTGGGCCAGTGACTTGCCCCTCGCTCAATTTGCTTACAATAATGGGACCCACACGTCCATGGGGTTTTCCCCTTATGAAGCAACGTTGGGTTATAATCCTTCATTTTTGGTCAGACTGTGCTTGCTACCTGAGGTTGCAAGCTGCTGCGGACCACGCTGCCCATATCCAATCAACTCAAGCTTTAGTGTGGGAACACCTTACCAAAGCCATTGACAACTACAAGTGGTTCACGGATTGTAAGCATCTTCCAGGTCATGATTTCACGGTGGGTTCCTACTTTATGCTTGATACCCATCATTTAAAAATTCAAACCCCTTCCCATAAATTCGCCAGTAAATGCTCAGGTCCCCATTTAGTGGAGGAGGTATTGGGTAATGGGGCGTTCCAACTGAAGCTTCCTGCACATTGGAAGCAGCACCCTGTTTTCCATGTTTCCCAGCTGTCACCCTTCAAGGGTGCAATTCCCATGGAACTGGAACCAATCATCGTCAATAATGAGGAAGAAGCCAAGGTAGAGGCTATCCTGGCATCCCAGAAGTTGTGACGTTCCATCCAATATCTAGTGGCCTGGAAAGGGTATTCAGCCTACAAAAATAGTTGGGTCAAGGCGCGCAATTGCGCGAATTGCATGGACCTGGTCAAAGCATTCCATCTATCCCACCCTGAGGCTCCCCCCCCCCCCAGAAAGTCATGAAAATTATGGCTATCAAGTTACCCAAGGCACACAAGAATGTGGCTCTGGTGCAGTTTCCTGGTGGGGGTGCCCTTCCTTTGGAAAAAGGAAAGGGTAATGTAAGTCCTGGGGAATGTCCCCTGGCTGTTGATCGGGCCATCTTCCTGTTCCCAAGTAAAAAGACACTGAAGAGGATGGCGGTATCCCTTGTTACTCAGGGTAATCTCGCTCATTTAGTAGATGAGCGATGGGTAACAGCTCTTCCACTTTGGATCCCACCCACACTCACCTCGGCAGAACTGTTATGGGGAATTAGCGAAATCTGCGCCAAAATTGTCAAATTGAAATTGGCTAGATCTAATTTGAGTGGAAATCTGGTCAATGCCTGAATCTCAAATGGCTGGAAAGGCATGAAGACTGAGGTATTGGCCAGAATGCCCAACGGTCTCAATTCAATCAATATGCTGATCAAACAAAGCACCCTCCTACCAAAGTCATCGAGGATCATCCTTGACAATCACGCTATAGCATTGGGTGCCACCGATGAGGGTTTGAAGCCCCTGGTAGGTAATTTGGGCGTTGTGGCCAATGTGATGCTATCGACTGAACAAACAGTCCAGCAACCAAGCATGGGCAGGTTGGGTGTCCCAAACCCATTCGCAACCAAATGGACCCGCCCCTATGTGGGGTGGCCTTAGGGGATTCCCATCGCTTGTCAGGCCAAACGCCGTCGTGCCAACCATTGGAAACATAGCTGAGCCCCAGTTTGGATGTTTGAGGTCAAACCAACAGCGACTTGGCCCACCACCAAATTTTTTTATGTCAATTTTCAAGAAACAAACCCGCCCATTTCAAAACAATTCGCCAGTTAGGTCAAAATTGTGGGACCTGATCTCGGCTTGTCACTACCCCAATTGACCACTATTTAATCAGTTGCATAGCACTGAGAAAATTGTTGGTCAATTTCTTCCTTTTCCTTCAATAAAATTTTGCCAAAAAACCAAACAAATTTTATTATTTCTTCTGATTGCATCCCTGATGGCGTTTTCCTGGTGGCCTGTCATTCTGTATACCGGATGGGCTTTACCAGTACTCTTGGTCACTATGGCCCCCTCCGTCATTGATTGGGTTCAGTGAGTCCAATATTTTTGGCTCTACAACCCTATTATCATTAATTTCTGGCAGCAATGCATGGGGATCTTGTGGCCATATGTCCACCAATTGCAAGAGAGAATCCATCTCCTTAACACCCCAGTTGAAATGGCCCCAAATTCTGAGGATCTCATCGAAACTATCTCTGTGATTCCACCCCCTGCAGCAAGACCCTCTGGGTCAGGAGTGGGTTCAGTGTGGTTCGTTGTCAGGATCATTCTCACCTTTTTGCTGCATCAACACTTCATCATGTCCCAATGCCCAGCTCCATATCAAGTTGTCCAGTTGGCAATGCCTCTGGAATTCTGGCTTGCTTTTTGGGTGCTTATGCATCCTGACTGGCAGACTGGTCTAAACTTCTTCTTCCAATTCCATGACACCAGTGAAGGGATAAGCAGGGAAGACAGATCATCTTCTGGGTTGCACAACTACTGTCCTTTAGATGTAATCAGTTCATTAACATGGGCTGTGGCAGGGATCACCAGAAATTAGATTTCTGGTTATCCTGGATATGTGGTGGCCCAAGTGGATTGTGCATTAGGGTGCTCTTTGCTTGACAGGATAAACCAGAGGTGGAATAGTTGGCATATACATGCTGGATAAATTGCGCCTAATTGGTAATGGAACAGAGGGACAAATTAAGGTTGTGGGCATTCGTGGTGTATAATTTTTTGGTAGTTTACTGAACAGGTTCTTGTGACTGATTTTATACAGAATAAAAGAGATTGCTAGTTGTATGGAGACAACTAATCAGTCAAGTCTTCTTTATAATTGTTTCCAGCTCCACTTAGGTATAATATTATATTTACTTGGGAAATTAGACAAGGGCAACTTAACCATTCAACTATTCAATAGAATTAAAAATATAATATAATAACTGTCATATATCCTTTCTTTTATTACAGTTAATAGTAATTATGTATATAGGGTAGTTCAGTGCTCAACTTTTCATCTGGCACAGTGAATGCTATTAATTGCCTACAAAACTTAATCCTTATGGTAGACTTTTGAATTAGCAGGTTTTAAAGCCTTAGTCAGAAACAGCTGGTCAACCTTTACGGCTAACAGCCATTCGTTGGTATTAGAAACCATTATCTATTTACAGAAGGCTTCATTGTCCATGGCAATACAAACTACCATCAGAAAAAGCATTATAATGCTTCTGTAGCTCTAGAAAATGCCCTAATTGATTGGCGCATCAGCCTGATTAGTCTGAGCATGGAATTTGATTATTGAATTTCAACCAACAACCAAATTTTCCTAAAAAAGTTCAGCAACTTCTCCCAGTTATCTACTAATCAACATCAACCTTAAAATTAAAATCCTGACATATAATTCAACTAATGAGTTGTGGGTAATAACTGCCCAAAAATAATTGGTGCTAAGACAGGTAAAAATTAATTCCAAAATTAGTCAAAGCTAAATAAGATGGTCATGGAAAAAAACACATCCTCTGGCTTGACTAGATTATCTGGCAAAACTTCTGTCCACTCTCTTCACATTGCGCCTTTGTTTCTCTCCATCACCCCACAAGACTTTGGCTTTGATTAGTTTATTTTTAGAAAACATTCCCACTTGAATATTTCTTCTCACATCACGCATTTGTTTCTCTCTTTACCCGCTTAGAACTTTGGCAATGAAATTTTTTATCTTTGTCAAGAATTTCCGCTTAAATCAGTTTCATCAACCACAGCCATCTTTCATCCCCCTTTCCAAAAAAGGAGTCATAGGCAGCTGGGAATTCTGGGAGGCAGTCTTAAAGTAAAAATTAGAAGTTTATCTTTGATCTTTTTTCATTTTTACTAATATATTATTCCTAATTCTTTTCTCATCTTTATTTGTTTTTTTTCTTATGTTTTGTATTTTTTTAGATTCAACTTTTCATGAGTTTGCTTTAGAATTTCTTAAGTATCTTGATCATTGGTTTATTTTTGATTGTATAGGTATCTATCGCCAAGTTTAAAATAACTTGAATGGTCCTGTCCATAATTTATCCGCTTTGGGGTGGTAATTAATACTCTGATGTCATAATAGGCAACCTTATTGTCAATTGCCTTTGGTGCAGAAAAGTTGATCATTTTCATCATTTGCCTAACCATTTGCATCATTTACCATGCTTAGAGTTTGACTTACTTATTGGGCATATATTTGGGAATAATCCCCAAATTGCTCATATCAGAATGCTAATTTTGGCTTCATCCAGTTTCATCTAAGATGATTTCTCATTTTTGTTGTGGCTGTTTTTGCTTGTTCAAATATTTGTCAAGAGTATGGTTAAGAGTCTTTTTTATAATTTTAGGGTCCATCCCCTTTACTTCAGTTCTTATAATAACATTTACATTTTGGCTTGTAACTTGATAAAATGGATCACATATTGTTTTATCCATGACCATAGTGGAGATGTCTAATTTATTGTTTTGAAGTTTTTGGTGGAACTTGCTGGCATGAAGTTCTAGATTGTTCCTCAATTAGACTGCATGATCTTTTCCTCCACTTGACTAGGTTCCTTCTCTTCTGGAAATAGCACAGGTTAACTTTAATTTTTAATTCTTGCTTCAACATTGAGAGGCATTATGTCCCTTAACTTATATTTTTAAGTAAGGTGAGGCTTGTTTGCCCAAGTTGTATTTCATTTTCCTTATTGGCAAGTTTTCCCAAATTATCATGGTAATACTATAATTTAAAACTCTGGTTTGGAGCATCAAAAGTTGATCCTAACATTTCTAGGTATTGTACCATTTATAGGTGTTATTGTTGGTTGCTAATGTCGAAATCATTGCATAATGTAATTCCCAATAAGTTTGGTGCACTATTTTCATGTCTATGCGCACATCAAAATTGCTCATTATGTTAGCTTCAACCAGGATTTGAGCCTACTGGTAAAATTGATTGGCAAACGTTTCATGGCTATCCCTTTTAATTGAATCCCTATGAATCTTGCTTTGGTTACCCATCCATTTAGGGCTGAAAAATTACAGCATGATTGCGCTTCTATCATCATTGTATGACCAACTGTCCCCATACAGTTGGGGTAGAACCAGATTCTTTAATTGGTGTCTATGCAATTTAATCATAGTAACAACTTTCTGAAAAACACTATATCTAAACGTGGTCATTTTAAATGATCTTTAGATTTATGGGCATTATCCCAGAGAAATTTTGGTAATTTTAGGGTGCCTAAAATTCTTCAGTGGGCACTAGCTCAAGTGTAGTTTGAGAGCATGGCCAGTAATCCTAGCAGTAGTTAGGGGCGTTGTTGGGGGCATCGCTGAGATGGCAGTGAAACCACCAGGCATATTTCTATTAGCAGAATGCTTCAAATATCACTATATTCTTTGAAAGAAACAAGCCATTATTACATAGCTTAGTATCAATTAATAGTAGTTTAATATTTGATAATTAACATCTTAGAGTCATTTAAAGAAATTTGTGCTTGATTCTCCCTTAGTTGACAAATTTCCCCAACTTTGGCTTTAAATGCAAACTTTAGCATTAAAAATTTCCTTATAACGCTGGCTTACTTCTTCTCTAGTTTATTGATATCTTTCTTAAAAGTTGTTATTGGTCTTCACAACAAGATCAATTTATTTTTTGCCTTTGAAATTTGTTCTTTGACTTTCATTAGGTCAGCCTGTACTACCAATATTAAGATATCTTAGTTAAAGGTCTCCAGATCCTGCCATAACTTCATGATATCTCTTGGAAAGACATAATTCTTATAAATACTTCAGAAAGACTCAAATACCCCTTTAGTGAGAACTAAGTGTAAACTTTTTTTAGTACTATAAGTGTAAACTTTCTTAGCAAGGTTATTGCATAGTTTCAAACTTTACTATAAGAAATAAAGAAGATTTCTAGTTGTATGGAAACAAAGAGCCAGTCAAGTCATCTTTATAAAGTTTTTCCAACCCCACTTAGTATAATTTTATGTGTTGCTTAAAAATTTTGACAAGGTCTACTAATCCCTTTAACTCTTCAATAAAAGTTAAAATATTATAAAATATTTTAACTGTACGGTTTTCTGTCTTTTATCAAAAACAAGGGTTTTAATAGGGTAGTTTGGTGCTTGACTTTCAGCTGGCACAATAAAGTGGCATTGATTGCCCCCACAAGAATTTAATTCTCATGGGCTAATTTTTAAATTAACAGGTTCAAGCGCCTCCAGTCAGACCAGTAGGTTAACCTTTAAGGCTAGAGGCCATCCATTGGTCTTTGGAACCAATAAACCAATTATTGGAGGCCACATTGCCCAGGGTAACCTACAAACTATTAACATAAAAAGCATTATAACGCTGTGGGAGCTTCATAAAATGCTCTAATCAGTTGGCGCCTTATCTCAATCAATGCAAGATAGGAATTTTATTATTGGCTATTTAGCCAACAACCAAAGATACATACTAACATTGTTGGTGATTATGCCAATTGATTGATTAATATTTATAAAACATTAGAATCAAATCCTGACATTAAATTCAACTATAAGCAATAGGCAATAACTGCTGAACAATAACTAGTAATAAGACAGGTATCATTAGATTTCATAAATGAGTCAAAGCTGGATAAAATGGCCATGGAAATTTCAACACGTGGCATGCATAACGGATTAGCAGTAGTGGTCTGGGAGCATATAATTTTAAAAGCTCATCCATGTCAAGGCAAGTTTCTGAATTGATAAATTGGACTGCACACTCCATGATCAATGGTATTAATCAGCTTTCAGCATGCTTTTCTATATCAATTTGATAGATTTTTGATATGGTGGATAAGACAGATCTCTCTTAAAGTATAATATGGGGATATAAGGCTTATTTAACAAAAACTTGAGAATAGAGTTGAAGTAGCAACTAAACTAAAGAGAGCTGTTGGCTTTAGGAGGGGTAAGAATCAGGGAGGCGATAAAGCACTAGCCTGGGCCTAGGCCCCTAAGGCTTACTTTAATTGGTTGAGCCAAGAAGAGTGGGATGGGTTGTAGAAATTCTTCAAAAGTTTTAAAGAATATTTTAGAAGCTTGATATCTGGCTAATGAGTAGGTAAATAATATTTTTGGATTGCCAGGCTTACATGAATTCATCTTGGCTGGTAATTCAGTGCAGCTAGTTCTGAATGAATCTGTTTTGACTATCCTTAATTGGGATAACATCAGGGGCAGATTAAAGTGATTTGGGGATTCAATCCACATTCCATTTTACTAGTGATAACCCAATCCAGCTTTTTAACACATTTAGTTCATATGTTGGTAGAGGAGGCTTGGTTAACTCTTGCTTATAGTGAGTGTTGGGCTTCATCCTAGTGTAGTGGAAGCCTTAACTTATGGTAAAATTAAAGTACTACTCTTAGTGACCTTGATTTAATATATTACTGATAAATGTTTTATTAAAACTAAGGATCAAAATATTATTAACCTTAGGACTTAAAAGCACCAAGTAATTTCCCTGATTAATGCCAAATTTATGACCAACCAAATTTTTTATAAATCGCCTCATTTGTGCTCCACTGGCCAATGAGATATGGTGGAATGCCCTAATCAACTCTTTATCATCATAAAAGGTACAAAGTTGTATTCACCATTTCAAAACTTATATTTGCCCATATAAGCTCTTATGTTATCTATTATCCTTACTATCTATTGGCTTCTTAATGCAGATAGTGGAAACCACCTAACTGTGTTACCATTATTGATCTCTTTCCAGCCTTTAATGATGAATCCTGATATATTCAAACTCTGAGCTAAAATGTGCCATCACCTCCTAAATTCCTGAACCTTAATCCGCCTTAACACTTGGTTTTTGACTATTAATTATCATATTCCTGATTTTCCCATAGTACTTAAATGTTACTATTATTAAAAAGTATTTGAGGTGGATCAACCTTGGGACAAATATACCACACCGAGAATTTTTCTAGCCAATATAGGTTTTATAATTGTATTGAACAAAACCTGCACTATAGTGAAAGCAGAAATATCCTGCCAGGCTAACCACCCTTTTAAATGTTATTATTATTTACTTAATATACTAAAGCTCTTTTACCCTTAGTTTTTTTAGGTTTAATTTTCCTTGGGCCTATGAACCAGCCTTAAACTGTTTAAACCCATTGTCTTAGATTAGTTTCTTGTGAAAGCATCCAACCACTCCTTGTCAACTTGTCCATCAGCAGAATTGCCAATACTAAGCAACCAGGCTAAGTGTGATGAGCCCTAGGTACCGGCAAAGGCCCCTGGACTAAACCACCTCCCTGAAAACCCCTATATTATTTCCAATAAGGAAGAAGAAGAAAAGGGGTCATAGAGGAAGGATCTTTGGCGGGCAGGGCAATAACACACTGTTCATCTATCATATGAGCTAAGTCACTTATCTCAGATAGGGGCCCACTAGATGCCTGGGTTACCCCTTCCTACAACTAAAGGGGTGCTTATTACATTCCAGGCAGAGGTGCTGAGCCTCAGGACTTACAATATTGGCCTAATTATGGATTACATTAATAACAATAAATTTAGCCTGATTGTTGGAGATACAACTAAGATGATCAAAAGTGCTCTAGATTGAGATTCAATATCTCAATATAATAATATGGATAAATCTAGAACGAATATTTCTGATTCTCAATTTGACCAAAGATAGACTCTTCAGAGTTATTGACCTCCTATGATGGGTGAATCTAATCAACCCAAAGAAACTCATTAATTAGAGATGGCCAAGCAATTCAAAATGACTAATCATTTCAAAGGGGCTAAGCCTCGTTAAGAAGGATAATTGCATCTAACTAGAGTTCTATTAGATATGATCATCACAAATATTATAATAATAATGATAATCAACAATATTGGTCCTCTGGTAGGAAAGATCTTACCTCGGGTGAATCAAGGAAATCCTTGCAAAGAACCACTAAATTTTCCCTATAAATATCTCTGGTTTTTAATTAATAAAGTATCTTAATTCTCGTCCTACATAGTTTAATTTTGGTCTATTTTCATACAGGATTCTGTATATTCAGTTGGCATTAACCATCGCGACGGAACTAATAACTTTGTTGCACTTAAATCAATCTTTGATAAAGCCATGAAACTAATAACTTTGTAGCCTTTGTAGCGCCTGTTTATCGTAATTTCTCATGAAATTCCAATACTGATGCTCCCTGCCAGGTCTGCTTCTGAGGCTACCCGGTGAAAACATATTTTCACAACGATGAATTCATCTAGAAAAGCGAGTCCCTCTTCTGAGGAATCTATGAGCATCTCCCAATGGGTACACTCAAACTGGCAAGATTTGCCTTCAGTTAATATCAGACATATTCAATTCAAGCTTCTATGGGCTTGGCCATTGAGGGCCCTGTCCAAACTAATTATCAGATTCAAGCCGCTAATGTAGAGGAAACAGACAAAGGCTTGATAAGAGGGGCTATCCAGCCTGGTGCTTGTCCTAATCGCGACTGAGCATCCAAAGTTGCTGACAATATGATGAGTTTATACAACCGAAGGGTGTTACAGCCTACTGAAGTTGGTGTGGCTAGAACTTAACAGTACCTCCGGCATTATGTACATCCCACTATATACCATGTACTCCAGATCTTGGGGTTGCATCACCTCGAGATTCAGCGCCAGTTGACTCTGGAGCAACAATTTCACTCTCAACTATCCTCATTCTATGATACAGCGTCTAACTTTGGATGAGATAATTGGGAAGAAATTCTCGATAATAGAAGAGAGATCAATGAACTTCACAACCATTTGGTGAGAATTGACAATGGCGTTGTGGCCTACATCGCCCAAGAAATCTCACAACAGGTTAGTGATAATGCTACCCCCATTAAAACCAAATCTCTACCCTCAAATCTGAGATTATGAGACAGCTGGAAATATTGCAAGCCCAAAATGATGATCGCTTCAAAGAACTTGACGTGCTCTCCAACAACTGATCTAAGTTGTGGATACAATCAGAGAAGGCGGATCTGGCCCTTCTGGTCCTCAAGGACCTCCAGGCCCACCTAGTTCTCTTTCAGTAACTCTGGGACCACCTGGGGAATGTGGTCCCCCGGTCCAATGAGTCAACAAGGCCCTCCAGGTCCTTCAGGAAGGGATGGGTTGCAAGGACCCCTGGGACCTCCTGGTCCCCCTGACTCCTCACTTCCAACGTCCAATTCTGAACCTTCAATGCTCTTAGTATCTCAAGTACAAGCATTAGAAACCTAAATCTGAGCCATAGCTTAAGGGTGTTTCTTATCCTTGGAAGGTCTTCTGACCAATCCAGACTATTCTATAATCAATCTACTGGATGGTGTTGATAATGCACATCGGCTATGTGATGCAAATCAAACTATTCAAGAAACCTGGTTTGCTTTGTTGACTGCAGCCATTGAACGGTTGGCTGCCAAGTGTGAAGTGCTCAAGACCAAGCATTCTAAGATGTTGTCTACAATTACTAACTTAACCCAAGCGCCTAAAAATGACCATCTCAACCAATGGGTCCACAATTTACAAGATGACGTGAACCATTTAAGACAACATGTTGATTGAGTTCCCCTTCAAGCCCATTTTACAGAGTCTGAACCCTCTGAGGCTGTACCAAGTCACAGTATTGGGTGTACATGTTTTGAACATGGAATCCACCCTCTTCAAACCTACATTCAAAGATAAGTTTGAGCCAGGTGAAGGTAGCACCCATTCTTTCCTTTTCATATATGAACGCGCCATGGATGGAGCTACTGATCAGCAGAAGGTCCTCCACATCAACTCTTGTCTAAGTTAGTTCACGCAAGAGATTATGGTTCCTCATCTCAAGGTCTGTACTACTTGGGCTCAAGTGAAAACCGCCCTCATCAAGGAATTTGGGAACGACCAAATCCTCTCCAACCAAAAGCAGGCCTTTATAAAAATTCAAATCAAATGAGGAGAGTCTATCCAGGATTTCAAAAAATGATTCTACCATAAGGCCCAAACTCTTGCCACTTGCAACTGGATTACCATTGATGATGCTATATCAGCGTAATGAGTGTGTTCGCTTCTAGCACTCAGTTATTATTACATATGAAGTCCCTTGAAATGAAACTTCAGCTCCATTATTGACATTAAGGAAGCACTTATAAAAAACCCTAATGGGGTGGTACATCTGACCTCCTCTAGTAACCCACGTTCTCACATCCATGTAATGCCACATAAAGCTAAATCCAAACTGAAGAAGTAGCCATGTACTTATTGTGGTCTCGTGGGTCATGTGGTGTCTCAATGTCGGAAAAAACAGGCAGAGGAGTCGAAAAAAGAGGAGTCAGCATAGGGCACAAGGCTCCCTGTGCTGACCTACCTCAGGTGCCTCAGTCAAAACCTTTTGATTCTTCTACAGATGGTTGTGTGGTATCCACTCATAATGAGCTTGATATCCCTGATGAATTATCCAACAAAGACACATTTTCTGCTTATGCTTCTTCTTCTACTTCTAATTCTATTCAATTGATTAATCCCTCGTTCTTTTCTATCCCAAACTTTGGCACTGATGTGACCCAGGTGGAAGTCATCAAGCATAAGGTAAAAGTTTTGGCTATCATTGATACGGGATTGCCCACCAATGTAATCTTGTCCAAACTTATGAAGAAGGTCAAATTGGTGCCGGACTTGAACCATTCCCAAGACTATGGAACTGCTGGACCTTCCTATACTAAATCTATAGGAGCCTATTCCTCTCTTCTGATGTGCTTTGGGAAGCTGGTTGTGTCAGCCTCTACAGTGGTATTGGATAACAACTGCTACTATCTGCTCTTGGGAACTAAGTTTCTCACCAATTTTGATGTGATCATCAGTCTTAAGAACAAATACCTATCTTTAATTGGGTACCAGGTACCTTTAATTCTACATGATGTTCCCAATACCAAAAGCAAACTTAAGCGACATGTCTGCTTACTGGAATACTCCCTCTTCTATCTCACATCTCGAATACCAAATCCTGGGTCCAAGGACTATACTTCCACCTCTGTCAGTTTGTGCCACCTAGGGAATGCCGCTATATTCACACTCCAATTACCAGCCCCCTAAAGCTCAAGTCATCATTGATACAGGAGTTCAAGTATTTGTACCCAGTGATCATGTGTTAGAGATCTTTGGTAATCTAAATCCTTCTCATTTGGAGGCTTTACCTTGCCCTGGTATACTTGATCCTGTCTACAATGGAACTGTTTTAGTTCTATTGGCTAATCTCGCTTCTCAACCAATGCTATTGAATCACAATAATCCCATCGCCTATGTGAGGCCTACTCCTGTGAGTGACATATTGTCCGTCTCAGGATGTGGAGATCTATGCGAATTTGGGCTGGAAGATCCCCCTATCATTGCTAGAATTGATGTCAAATTTTGTATTCACTCACTTCAGAACAACAGCTGGAAGCTGAGGCTCTGATTGAGGAATATGCGGATATCTTTGCTCAAGGTCCTGGAAATTTTGGCCTAATGAAAAGGTACAGCATCAGGTTAAAACCGGTGATACTCCCCCTATCCAAGCTCAACCATATCACAATAAAAAGTCGAGGAAGCTCAGGTCTCAGTGGAACTGAAGCAACTTCTCGATGCTGGACTATTAACGCCTTCTAAAAGTCTATGGGCTTCCCCTCTAGTACTCATCTGGAAGAAAGATGGGGGCCACTGAGTGGTTATGGACTATCGTCAACTCAATGCTGTTACTCAGAAGGATTCTTATCCTCTTCCTCATATAGACAATTCCTTGAGACTATTATCCGGGTCCCAATATTTCTCAGCTATGGACCTTGCAAGCGGTTATTGGCAAATTGATCTCGCCCCAGAAGACTGTCAAAAATGTGCTTTGATCTCTAGTGAGGGGCTATTTGAGCCTACTCATATGCCGCAGGGGCTTTGTAATGCCCCTGCTATGTTTCAACAAGCCATGGATGGCTTGTTTGGGGATTTGAAGCTTTCTTGTGTTTTAGTTTATCTAGATTATGTTACTGTTTTTTCATGCACTTTTAACGAGCATTTGGCTCATTTGAAGGAAGTTTTTCCTACTGAATCATGCCTCTCTTAAGCTTAAACCATCAAAGTGTGCTTTTTTAAGATTAAGATGGAATTTTTAGGGCATAAGGTTAATTGTGAGGGTATTTTACCCTTATCTAATAGGGTATAAGCTATTTCAGACATGTCTGTTCCCAAAAGCTTGCGCGATATCCAAGTATTTTAGGAAATGGTTGGTTATTACTGACAATTCATCTCCCATTTTGTGGAAATTGCAGAGCCGCTAGTCTACCTTTTGCATAAGGAAGTTCCCTTTGTATGGGAAGAATCCCAGCAGCAATCCTTTAATCTGTTGTGCCAAGCCCTAATGAGTGCACCTATCTTATCCCATCCTGACTTTTCCAAACCCTTAACACTAAATACTGATGCCAGTGATATTGATATTGGAGCCATTCTGGCTCAACATGATACCAATCTGGTCAATCACCCCATTACGTACTATAGTAAAACCCTATCTAAGGCCAAACGCAATTATACCATTACCAAGAGAGAATGCCTCACTGTATGGCTGCTATCTAGCATTTCCGCCCCTATCTATATGGCAAGCATTTCACTATTGTGACGGATCACGCTTCTCTGAAGTGGTTGCAACAAATGAAGGATCCTGATGGGCGCTTATCTAGATGGGCTTTAAAGCTCCAAAATTATGATTTTACCATTCAACATCACGCTGGGGCTATACATCAAAACGCTGATGGCCTTTCTAGATTGCCTATCTTAACGTTATTCTCTGCAGAGGAGGATCGCATTTATGACCTGATTGGTAGACCTGAGCTCTGGTTCCGTGAATCTAAGTATATTGTCTCAAAGTTACAATCCTTAACTGAAGACACTCAGGTCAAAGAAGGGTCACTATATAAAAAGTTAGGATCTAAGTGGTTTCCCTTTATTTGGCTTTCTGCAAGGACTGGCACTATCATGGAGGCCCACCAAACTGTAGGCCATGGAGCTGTCTCTAAGACCCTCCAATGGTTGAAAAATTATTGTTACTGGGATAACATGCTGGAATCTGTTCATGATGTACTAGAATTGTGCCTTAAATGTCAACAACAACGTGGAGGAAATTCGATGTTCCAACACCAAATTATAGGACCTTCTGAACCTTCTCTACTATGAGTATTGATGTGGTAGGTCCTATCCCTACGGCTACCTATGGACATCAATTTATTCTATTAGCTATCGATCATTTCTCTAAATGGATTGAAGCTATCTCAGTCTCCACGGTCACCGCCAAGGCTACGGTGTCTTTCCTTTTTGAACAAGTTTTCACCAGGCATGGCAGCCCAAAAGTCCTGTTATTGGATAATGGGACCAATTTCATAACTCAGGTAGTAGCTGAGCTTACCAAATTAATAGGTACCTACCAGTCATTCAAATCCCCATATAATCCTTCCACTAATGGTGCCATCAAATGAGCAAATGGTACCCTCATAGCCATTCTTTGAAAGATGGCTTCCAATGATCCTAGTAGGTGGAACCTTTATTTACCCAGTGTGATGTTAGCTTATAGAGCTGGCTACCATTGTATTATTGGAATGTCTCCGTTTAAAGCTTTTTATGGTTGGGAACCTATCCTCCCTTCAAGTGTACAACCTATACTTAAAGAGGCTACCCCACAAACCACTGATTTAGCGATGAGGAGACTGGCTGATGAAATAATCTGATTACAAGCATTAGCTTCAAGTTCACTTGCCGCTACCACCTTGAAGGAAGGAACCTGGATTAACGTAAGTAACCTACGTTACCAGTATATCAAGTCAGAGGCCTTGTACTCTTCTACCACCATAGGCTGGGAGGAAGAATTCATAAACTGGACCCCTTATGGGCTGGTCCTTACTGTATCATCTATTGACGGGGTGTTGAATACTCCATTGCCTCTATTGATACTGGTACTGTTATCAATAGAGTGCATAGTAGGTTTCTTTGCAAGTATGTGCCCCTAGGCAAGATCTTGAGGGGGACATTGTTGGAGATACAACTAAGATGACCAAAAGTACTCTAGATCGAGATTTGATATCTTGATCTAATAAGATGGAGAAATCTAGAATGAATATTTCTGATTCTCAATTTGACCAAAGAAAGACTCTTTAGAGTTATTGACCTCCTATAATGGGTGAGTCTAACCAATTTGAAGAAGCTCAGCAATCTGAGATGACCAAGAAATCTGTTATGACCAATCATTTTAAGGGGCTAGGCCTCGTTAAGAAGGTCAATTGCATATAACTAGAGTTCTATTAGATATGATCATCACAAATATTATAATAATAATGATAATCAACAATATTGGTCCTCTGGTAGGAAAGATCTTACTTCGGGTGAATCAAGGAAATCCTTGCAAAGAACCACTAAATTTTCCCTATAAATATCTCTGGTTTTTAATTAATAAAGTACCTTAATTCTCATCTCACGTAGTTTAATTATGGTCTATTTTCATACAGAATTCTGTATATTCAGTTGGCATTAACCATCGCGATGGAACTAACAACTTCATTGCACTTAAATTGATCTTTGCTAGAGTCACGAAATTTTAATTTCATAGCCTTCATAGCGCCTGTTTATCATAATTTCTCATGAAATTCCAATACTGATTATAGGCAGAATGCTCTTATTGGGAGGACTTTGGGTGTAATCATGGCACTAAGTCAATGCTCAATTAAATCAAAAACAAGCTCAATTGAAGCTATATCATAAAATGACACATATAAAATTTTTGGGGAAAGATATTCAGAAAATATGTAATAATACCCAGAATTAGGACGTTGGCATGCATTTCAATAGCAAAAACATACTCCTTTTAAATGCCAATATATAAGTGCATTAATGAGATTTATAGGAGTAAACATTACAAATTTATATTAGTGCTTGTAGCAGATCAGGTGGTTCCTGATCCATACATTGCTATGGATCAGTTAGTACTAGATCCAAATGTGAAATCTATAAGAGAAAAACTGAATTAAAAAGATTCAGAGAGAGGGAAATTCGATGGACCAAAGCTGAATCATATCTGAGTCAATATGACAAAATCTTAAAAGCATTTCGGACAATGATTCCATGGGAAATGGAATCATTATCTGAGATGTGCTGGACGATTCAGGAGAGCTTGGCATAGTGGAAAGCCTATTTTACATTTGCAAATGCACTATATATGTGAGGATGGGCTGTCTTGAATAGCCAGTTGAGTCTTCTATGATAACCCTAAAAATTCAATTAAAATTTGGTTGAAATTTAAAAATAATATTTTATTTAAAATGGAATATCAGATTGAAGTCATGGGCTCCAATAATGGGCATAGTGTGGCATTGGTGTGTTACTCGGCATCCTCCTACAGCGTGTGGACAGAAATCCAAGGGCACGTGGCAATGGCGGAACATGGTGGATGGGTTCAGGGATTGGCTCTGTTGGGCTAGTTCCTAGTAAAGTCAGTTATGTGGCTCTTACTTCCCAATTCCCTTTTGGGATATTGGTGCGAACTCATTCATTACATTAGACTTAACTCAACTTGTTCTTGGTTCAGCCATGAGTGGATGGAGGTGGATGTTCTAAAAGGTAAGGAATAGTCTGATTGTGAGTCAAAGGAGGTGGATGTTTCATAAGGGGAGTAATGGACTGACTGTGAGTTGAAGGAGGTGGAGGTTCAGAAAGGAAAAGAATGGATCAACGGTGATCTGAAAGAAGTATCGCAAGTGAAGTGTCAGGTGTGGTTGGCTCAAGTTTCAGGAGGAACTGAGGAGGAAGTGTACTGGGGGGCGGATGAAATGGCGCAGACCATGGCAGATCTTGAGGAGAATCGATGGGGGAGTATGGCGCGGGCAGTGGCCCATCAGAGCAGCAGGTGGATACCCAAAAGGTGTCCAAAGGAACTGTGGATAAGTTGTACCAGAGGTGGACAAAATGGCATTAGCCATGGCAGATATTGAAAGAAATCTATGGGGAAGTGCAGAGCGGGCGGTGGCTCAACAAAAGCAACAGGCAGATCCACAAGGAGCATCCAGAAGGGCCATGGACAGAGTGCACTAGAAGGCAGACGAGGTGGCATGTGCCCTGGTGGATACTGAGGGGGAGCTATGGGGAAGTTTGGGGTGGGCAGTGGCCCACCAGAAGCAACAGGTGGATCCACGAAGAGCGTCTGGAGGAGCCGTGGATGGAGCATACTGAGGGCTGGATGGGATGGCATGTGTCCAAATGGATACTGAGGAGAAGTTATGTGTCTGTTTGGAACAGGCGGAAGCCCACCAGAAGCAACAGGCAGATCAGCGCAGAGCACTGGATCCAGACTTTGGGGAAGGGTGATGGGCCAGCCGCATGCACAAGTGAAGTGGAAAGGTGATCCAAAGGAGGAGACAACATGGCAAATGGGAGAAGTTGGTGCACAGTGCCCGGGAATTGCCCAGGGATTCTGATCTTCACAGGGGGTGATGTAACGGATCAAGTGGTACCTGATCCGTACATTGCTACAGATCAGTTAGTACTAGATCCAAATGGGAAATTTATAAGAGAAAATTTGAATAAAAGAGAATTGGAGCGAGGGAAATTTGACAGACTGAAGCTGAATTGTATCTGAGTCAATATGACACCGGTCTTACAAGCATTTCAGATGATGATTCCATGGGAAATGGAATCATTGCCCAAGATGTGCTGGACGATCCAGAAGAGCTTGGCATAGTGGATAGCCTATTTTACATTTGCAAATGCACTGTATATTTGAGGATGGGCTGGCTTGAATAGCCAGTTGAGTCTTCTATGATAACCCTAAAAATCCAATAAAAATTTGGTTGAAATTCAAAAATAATATTTTATTTAAAATGGAATATCAGATTAAAGGCATGGGCTCCAATAGTGGGCATGGTGTGTCGTTGGCGTGTTACTCAGCATCCTCCTACAGCATGTGGACAGGAATCTGAGGTCACATGGCAATGGCGGAACTCAGCGGATGGGTTCAGGGATTGGCTCTGGTGGGCTGGTTCCTAGTAGAGTCAGTTATGTGGCTCTTACTTCCTAATTCCCTTTTAGGATATTGGCACAAACCCGTTCATTACAGTGCTAATATGATCATATGTACTAAAATTTGAATATAATGCAATTCAACTAAGCCATAAAACCTAATTAATGCATGAAGTAGAGTATAATTTGGGCTTCAATCATGAGAAAATACTTAATCTATTTTAAGTGCCACTAATTGGGTAAATAAGAGACATTATAGATTAAACTTAGAGGGTTTGAGCTGACTTAATATATCAGATTATGCTAATAAATTGGGAAGAATACTAGGATTCTATCACGTGGTTATCTATCAAACTTAATAGTTTCCTTGAAGGCCTTACTATTCAAACCAAGCATAAAATCTAATAGTAATATTGGCTTTTTTGATAGCATTGGTGTTCCTTTTTCATTTTAATACCTGGTAAGATATAACTCAGTGTTAAAATTTTGTATTGTAAATTTATCTCATGCATAAATTGAACAATGAAAATAACTGTTTACTGTACTGACCTACATTTAATGATAACTGATTCTAAAATTATACAATCCAAAAACGTTGAGTCCTAAAGTGTTAGATTTCATTAGAATATAGTTATACTAATTTACTTGCTTTTCCCAGGTATATAATTTGTAACAATTTTCTATATAATTTAATTAATACCATTGAGTAATCTGAAGAAAGCAAAGATCAAAGCTAATTTATATTTTAGAAAGGTCAAGCATGTAGGTTTATAGGTCAATTTATCTATAGGACCATTTTAAAGGGTGGTTAACCTATTGGAGTGGTTCCTGCTACCACTCTAATGCTGGTTTTGTTAAACAACTTTGAAACCAGTACTGTCCTGAAAAAACTTGACATGGTATATCAGTCCCAAGGTTAAACCACCATATTTGATTTCATTTTATTACCAGTTTAGGTACTTGTAAAGGAAAATGAGATGATTTTACTAAGATGATCTGAGAAACTAAGGCACTGCAGATGAGAACTTTATCTTAAAGCACAAAATTATAATTTACAGGCTCATACCTTTAATTTATAAATGAATTTATGAATAATAATAGTGCAGCTAGCCATGATAGAAATAGGTAAGGATATTAATCTTGGGGTATTTATACTTTACGTACTATCAAAAGCTGTATTTTTGAAAGTGCTACTAAAATACTGGTTTCTAGCAGCAACTATTGTCTAAAAGTAAGTGCATAGTTTAATATATCCAATGTGACAAGGAAAGAATCAGCTTTCAACATCAGTATTCCAATACTCACAATAGCATCCACAGTCCACACAGAATCACCATTCTGATTATTCTTGAGTATGAGCCACTGAAAGATAGATGTGGAAAATTTTGGTCAACGAACATCAACCCTGTTCCAACCAATAAACTGAGAACAGAAAGTAGTCATGACTATGCACCTCTCACTGAAAGAAGGCTGGTTGGGTTGGGAGGAGTTAGCTGACTGGGCCATTTGGGGTGTGGTGTAGAATCAAATTGGAACTGACCTGAACTTGCACAAGTTAATGATGGACAGTAGATATGCATTGATTTCAATTTCATTGAAAGTTTTAAGATTTCTTTCTGTCAAAGTATCATTTTCATCTTGGCTATAGCAGATCAAATTAGAGGATCTTTTAATCAATTTGAAGTGGGATTCAAATATACATTTTCTTGAGCAGTTGGCTATCAAAGTATTTCCTGAGGGAGATTCATTGTTTTCTCTGCTGAGTGAGGCCAGAATGGTAAACACTAGAGAAACAGCCATTGCTATAATAGAGACCAATTAGTGAGGACCTTCCATGGGTTGAGGTGGTTTCTTCAGGGTGGACAGAATCTTTAAGGATAAAAAAGATTAAAGGGTAATTCTGTGGTAGAAATTTATTCTCTATTATGGGTATTACAAAATAACCCAGCACTCTACCATCGTTAGAGTGCCAGAATCTTATACTAATTATGGGAGATGGGGAGTAGGGGCTTAAGGATTCTGGTGAGAACTGGATGAAACATGTTCCCTTTAAACAATAGGGAATTGGTGCAAAGCCTTTACCCAGTTCTATATTCCCTGGTATTGCCAGCAATGTTTTCCAATGGTCTGATCTGGCAATCTTTACCAATCTATATAGGCTCTGAAATTCTGACTTTATCCTTGATAATAGTATTGCTCATGTTACAACTGATTAGGTGCTTGGGGACCTTCTACCAAATTGGACATGATACTCTTTTCCCTTTTTTAGATTTAAATTTAGGTCTGCTAATTTTTGTGCAGATTTCTCATCATATATTTTTAGGTTTTTATATAAGCTTTAGCAAAATCTATCAAAATAATAGCAGGATTAGGTCTCTTACTAGGTTGTGGTGGGGTAAATTCATTTTTGGTGGATTGATGGATACCCAGCATTTTTCTTCACAGTATATCCTAAGTCCTCTATCTTTTCTAGTGGTACTGCATGGTGTCCCACCCTTTTATTCATCAAAGGGATGTATTTCCCTGCCCAAAAAACTTAATGGCAACGGTGGGAAACCTTACATATTTATGGATGTGAGTGCTTGACTGAACTCACTTTTGGTGCTTATTTAAGTTAGATTTATCTTACAGGATTGTTGGATTTGAGGGTTGGAAAAGGCTTGCTGGTGCTGGTAGCCTCAAATTTAACAATATAGGTGAGGAGCATGTCTCACCAGTTATATGAAAAATAAATAAAATAAGTAAATAAAGAGATTTTTGGTTTTATGGGTTTTTTATTATAAACTGTACAGGGGTAAAAGAGTGAATTACATATAATAAATCAATATTAATATTTAAAGTACTGAGGCTCAATGTTCAAATAGCTTGGAAAATTCCAAATTAGGTAGTATGTGATTTTAGCCCAATGAGGCTTGACAAAGTCACATCTCTTTGATGGAATGATGGATGGGGAATCACTATTGTCCAAGACATACCTGTGAGGTAAAGACTTGATATATTTTAGCCAATCACCATCTGAAAAAATTATTTTACCTTGGGGGACCCCCACCAGCCTATAAAAGGAAGTGTCCCTGTGTAAGTGCTTGAAGGGACATGGGCATGGTTTGGGAAGCACCATCCAATGGATGCCACATGGTCCACTTTGTTGTTGGAGTAATCCAACTATTGGTTATTAATTTATTTGCCCAGAGAGAAGTTGAAATTGTGTTACCCCAATTTGCAGGGCTCCACCGAGAATCGGCCAGGGCCTTTTGGCCAACTAAATCACTATTATTAAATTCAAATTCCTCCTTGTTGTAGACTTATAAATGCCCGACATTTCCTCTATTTGGCCAAATTTTACCCACAACATTCTTATTCTGGAGCCTAGGAGGCAAATGTCTGACAAGGATAATATAAATTTTAAATAAATTGGTATATATACTTTAAAAAGGTGGTTTCTCTTATTTAGGATATAAGCTATTGTAACTAGAAAATTGGAGAATTCCCTATTTCTATTATTTTAATTATATAATACCTCCTATCTTATAAACTCTTGCTTGCTAATATTATTTCAGACGACCCTCTACCACTGCCTCCCGAGTTCGATCCCGGTAATGGACTTTGGGTAGGGGACGATTTTGACTGTGTTGGTTTTGTGCACCAATGCCCCGAACCGAGATAGCGAATAACAAAGGCGCTCCATGGAGTTCCTGGCCTATCATACGCCGCGCATGGAGGTTTTCAGGGTTTTATCCTCCTTTCCCATTTTCTTCACTTCCCTAATCGGTGCGGTATCGTCCCCAGGTCGGCCCACCTCGAATAAAATAGACTCGAATAAAATAGATAATTTACTAAGATTGTTTTAGTGATTTAATTAAGTTACATAATTTTGATCTCAAATGACTTGTTGCAATATCTTCTTTCAAATAAGGAAGATAATTGTAATATGGCAGTCAGTTAACGCCTCGACCATTATACCGTTATTACACAGGTAAAATGTCGGCAAGTCTCCAATTTTCGTGAAGCTTGAACCTGCTTTCAGGACGGCTCAAAGCTCACACGATAATTTCGGGTTTCTGGTAAAAAAGTGATTGGATGCTTAACTAGACAGATTTTCGACTGTTTGGATAAACTTTTACTATCGATAGCATCTCTGGTTGGCTGCGAAGGGGGCTGGGCGCCAGCTAAAATATTTAAACCATAAATTTTGCCGTTCAAATATAGCGAGTGGGCATAAATCTACCGGCTAGTCTACTTAGCTTGGCTCAGACACCTTGCCTTGAAGGTTCTTTAGGTTCGGCAGTTTCCAGTATTAATTTAAATGCACAGCTTATTGGTGACTTATTTGTAAACCACTTTCCTCTCACAAATTTTGCTTTTTACAATCCTTTTGGAGCCAAATATTGGCTTCTAGACTTTGTTTTATCTTGGGCGGTTCCACTCAAATTTTTAGGCTTAATCGCTTTAGCCCTTTAAAGATTTGGTCTAAAGGTGATCTTTTAACTTTTTCGGTTGGACATGTTTTGCTCCAAAGGCTTTTGGTTTGACTTTTCTCTCTTGGATTGTAGATCTATTATTTTCATGCCTTGTTTTAGCTTTAGTTTTGAGAATTGATAGACTCCGCAACGCAATGTTACGGGTTGTTAAAGTGTTCTACGAGTTATTTTTGTCTCGAAGACCTGATCCTTCCTTTTATATCGTATGGAGTTTTGTTATTTCCAGTATAAATATGCATGATTTATCTTTTGGTTGGAGATTTAGTTTGAATGCTACCAAGTTACTACTTTAGTCCACGGATGCTTGGGATACAAGTAGAATTATATGCCTTATATATAAAAACTGGCATAACGTTTATTATTTTTGAAACTACAAAAAGTCGCGTTTTAGCTTCCACTGAGGGTGACTTATGAATAGCAAAAGCATGTTGATATTTTTGGAAGCTAGGTTTTTTGTTTTCTTCATGGAGTTTAGTTCGCGAGACACTTATCTTATGCTGAAGTTTATTTCCATCTAACACTGTTTTAGAGCATTATTTGCTCCATTGTTTTGCCATATCTGCTTTACTAGGCTAAACTGCTCTTCAATAGATTATAATAAGATGGTTATAGATAATGCGCCAACAGTAGCTGAAGGTAACACGAAAGTTTAAATTAATTTTTCCTAGCAATAGTCGACGAAACTGCTGGACTCTCTGAGTTGTGCATCAACAACGGCACCGCAGGTAATTGTGCTAACATGCAAACATTATCATGTGCAACAATACTAACAACGTGGCTTACCAGAACCTGTAAGCATCATTCTGCCCTCCACCTGTGAATTTGAAAGATTTCTGGAAAAGGAATTAAATTCTGTTGCGATTGTTCCTCAAGGGGTACCCGATGGGGTCTGCGATTCAAAAAAAAGAAAAGGATGAGATTCTAGATTCGGTTGAATGTCTCAAAAAGGAGATTGAAGATACGACAGCTGAACAAGTCACTAACGAATTGGAGGTGCTAAATTTGGGAAAAGCCACAAACCCCGTCAAAAAGAAATGGCCCAAGAAGGAGAAGAAGCCTGATCCCCCGCTTTTTCTTAAGGGTAGCGAAGAACCTATTAGCAAAGAAAATCTCGAACACTATCACAGCCAAAAGCTTGCTATTAAAGCTTCCGACGCGTACCTTCAGTCTTTGGAAAAGATTAATGAGGAAGTCGCTAAGATTGAGCCAGTGGAAGATTGGAACGATGTACCGCATGAAGCCGAGGATCCCGAAAAGCCTTTCTTTGAGCCATGCTTGTTCAGTGGACTCGTGGAACCTCCTGCGCCGTGGTCTGAACTTCCCGAGGAGCCTAAGGTAGAAGCTCCTAAGGCCCCAGAGCCGGAGGCAGTTATTGATAGTTGGCTATTGGTTCCACCTGTTGACGAGGATGATGAGCTTATTGATGAATCGGATGGGAGCTCCAAGGAAACCTATTCTGAAACCAGTGATTTCTCAGATTCTGATGAGTTTCTGGCCACTTATGCCAGAACTGCAAGGTTCTATACGTCCGCCACCCCAGACACGTAATTCTATTCATTCTGTAATCAACACTGTAAATGCTAAATCAAGCTTTAATTTTGAGCGTAGAGCGTTTAGCGTCATATGGGAACATTTTTATTTGTAGGTTGCTCAGGTTGGGCATATGAATTGGACAAAATTGATTAAATTATGAAGGCTTGGTTGTCTAAAGTGATACTCCCCAAATTAGTTTTGTATATCATATTGAGATTTTTGTTGCAACTACACTTAAAGTTGAGGTTGTTCTCTAGGTTTGTTACCCTATAAGTTTATTTGACGTAGCTCTAATTCTTAAAGGTATTACTGATTCTAAAGCTTCTGAAAGCGTATGAGATGAATAAAGTGATTTGTAGTTGGGCTAGCGGGGTTTATGGATTTTGGGTTGAATTAAACGAGTTATAATATTAACATGAATGAAGCCTGGTATACTAAATCCTTACTATTAAGCTTGAGTTGGTACAAATGATTGCGCTTCCAATGCACTCATGTTGCTGAAGGTTTTATGATAAAACTGCGCTAAGCAAGATGTTGAAATTAGCGCAGGAGCATTAGATTTCAGGTGCACAGGTTATCAACGTACAAAAATACAAGGTATAGTTTGTTGATAGTAACCTTGGTAAAAACCCCACAAAAGGAAACCTTACTATCAGGATTAGGATTTTTAATTAATAATAACATAGAAGCAAACCGAAGTATCAGTTACTGCCAGTGGCTAAATGGCTTGCTATAGTAATCTTAGTTGTAGACTGGTTGCAGGCTACATAGGAAAAAATTACCCTCCAGATGACAATCCCACTCAGGTATGCTCTTCTAAGTACCAGAATTTTTAAAAACAATTGTATGACTACTAAGCAGCCCATAAGAATGGTAGGATAGAATTGTAATATCTAAATTAGGCCGAGGCAACAAATGCTAGGGCTTGTGGCATTTCCATGATAGTATAAATAACACAATTGCAATCGAGACACTCCTGAATGCCCATAGTAATAATAAGGACCCTATTATTGATCATTCTATGCTAGCGCAAGGTAAGGTAGAAGCATTAAAATTAAAAAAAAAACTTAAGGTGATATAAAAACCAAGGCTACAGGTCAAGGTGATCAGTAAATTAAAGGACCAGAAATTGCACCAGAGTGGATTAGAAATTCAATCTGCTGTAGTAATTACTTGTAATTGAGGGTGCTGCTTCAAGATTACCAATAGTAATTTATTACAACTTTGGCAACTGCCTATAAAGCTGGGACCATGGGTGAGACATTCTATATCAAACAATCATACCTTGTAGCTAAATATTAGTTAAAATATAAAATTAAGCAAATAAATATACAAACAGATGGTTGGTTAAACCAATTAAAACAGTTTTCTCCACTTGACCAATTATCGGGGAACAAAAAAGATGTTGGAGGGATAGACTAGGTTGCTGTGAACATATGGCCCTGGGGCCAAAACTTTGCAGTACTTTTTTAAAAACTTAGCATGTACTTGTTTAATAAGATAACCCTTAGCGGGATCTTTCAGGCTTTAAGCATCCGTGGATGCCTCCTTGATGACCTTGAAGGTCCCAATCCACATCTGCTCTAGTTTGCTAGTCCTGCCTAAGCCACGGTTGTTATAATATAAGACTTAATACCCTACAGCAAAGATAGGTAGAGTCTGTTAATCATCATTGTCATCCTTCTTAGATTCAATTTTCTAGTTCAGCAAGTTGGAGTATGCTTTGCTCTGTAGCTAGATAAAAGTCTGTGAGTTTCTCCAAATATCATTTGGGGCTCATATTCTCTTCATTAATGCATGAGTATAAAATTGGTGGTATTACTAGATGATTCCCATGTAACGACTGGAATGGGGAGTGTTCTATTGCTGAGAGATAGGTGAGATTATATACTAAAACAGCGGATGGCAAGAGGATATTTCAACTGGATGCCTTAGCAGTAATCAACTTATTTAGGATACCATCAAGAGTACCACTTAATTGTTGCACAATGCCATTGATCTCAGGGTGATATGGTGTAGAAAATATCCCCCTTATACCCATCAAGGCAATGAGTTTGGAAATAATTTATGAATTAAAATTAGTCCCATTATCTGTTGAGAAAAACTTCAACCAATCATGTTAGTTATTTTTCCAGAATAAATTTAGCCATGATCATAGCGCCTAAGTATCTGATTGCTTTGGCCTCCACCTACTTAGTGAGGCAATCTATAGCCACGATTATTTAAATATATTGCCCACCACAGTTGGCAATGGGCCACAGAGTCAATAGAGATGATTTACTAGGTGAAATTGTGATTAAGCAATTGCTAGGAGGTGGACTTCCAGTAGGGAGCTTCAGTTTGGCATTCCTTACAACAGCTAAGCATATCATGAATATCAAAAGGAATCAATACCCCATAATATTGTGTGATCATAATTGTCTGAGAATTTCTTATTTCTTCATGACCCATAGCCTTATAAGCGACATTAATTAAGTCAGTCTGCTTGGTAGGCCTAGGAAACAAAAAGGGAAGTTAATCAACTTTTGTGCAGTTTCAAATTCTTGCAAAAGTATTTAACCTCAACTTTTCTAAATTGTGTTGAACCTCTTCAGGTTCATTACCATAGTGTTAAGTCATCATTTATTTAACAATTTGCCAGCAACATTAGTTGGTAAGGCTATGGTGGGTAGTTGAGATAAACCATTGACATTTTAATGTTTTACGCTGGTGTGGTGCTGAATTTTGAAATAGTAGCTTCTAATTTTAAAGCCCATTGGCCCAGACACCCTTAAAGTTAATTCAAATTCTGTAACCAGCAAACAGGGTATGGTTGATTAAAACTTTAAAATGCAATCCAAATACATATATCTGGAAACGTTAACATGCATAGATAATCACCAGGCACTCCTTCTCAGTTACCATATATTTTGCTCATGTTCATCCAACGTTTGGCCACAATAATCCACAGGGTGCTCAAAACATTCAGTGTCAACTTGTGATAACACTTTCTAACGGCTGTGAGAGATGCATCCAATTGAGTAATTACAGCTACCAAAATCAGGTACATGACTATGGGCGCTTTAGTGAGGCAAAGACTCAACTTGTCAAAGGCTAATAAAATTCCCAATCTAATTAAATTGTACATTCTTCTAAAGAGATCAAATGGGGTTCACCTATTTTTATGATTTTCTACAAATTGGCGGTAATAACTGATCATATTTAAGGAACACTTGAACATCACATTTGCTTTGTGGCTGCATTATACAATCAATGGCTTCAACTTTTTCCAGTTGGGACCATAAGGCATGATTTTCAATATCAAACAACAGATATTTAGGCTGTTTTCAGAAAAGTTGCACTTGTGTGGCTTGATTTTAGATCAGTCTTGGCAAGGCGATGTCAAACTTCTTACAATGGTACCAAATGTTTGGTAAACGTTCTAGAAAACATGATTAAGTCATGGTGAAACATGAAATGAGGCAACTACCCAAAACCTCAGAATTAATCTTCCAGATTGATAAACTATGCAATGAAGTGAGATCGGCTAGAAGTAATAAATTATGTGGTGAAATCAAGTAGGTTAATTGCTTACCAAACAATAACTGCAAAGAAATTGAGATGAAACCAGCTGATTTAAAAAACATATGCAATCAGTAATACCAAGAGCTCAGAAGAAGGATAATAGTATTGCTTAAAAATTAGTTAAGCTCTAGTAAGTCCAGGAAGAGGGATGAAATAAATAACTTTAGCATTCATATTAGTAAGTTTTTGCGTTCAATACAAATATTCTTAATATACAAACATAGTAAATTTATTTTACTAAAGTGTTAACAATCCTAATCTACCACACCAGACTTCCAGAAACTCCCCTCCATCTTTCCTCTCCTAAAATCATATCTGTGGGCAATTTCAATACCGGTATACCCACCTTTTTTATATTTGGACGCATCTAGTGTCCTGGTCATACTGGATCCAGACACTTGGTTATTCTAGCTCATAATTAACTACCCCTATCAGGACAGCATTACATCAGTTCCTGAAAAATTTTTTCCTATAAATAAAATAAGATGCAGAGCTCTTTAAATCACCAAACATACTATTCATAGCCTGTTGAAAATTCATGGGGGCATTTCACACCCCTTGCAGAATTCTAAAAGGTTGGTAAGGCCCTAATCATAATTATAGCGCATTTCTTCAGCTCATGTTTGGGCAACTCAATCTGCCAATAGCCAGAAGATAAATATATGGCTTATAATTATTGTGCGCCACTCTTACAGTCTAGAACATCATCAATTTATGTAACAGATAATGGTATTTTTTGGTACCATTGTTAAGCTTCCTATAATTAGTTTACCACATGATTAGACCCATATTTTTACTTGATATCAATACTGGGGGACCCAAGGACATCTGAGGCACTAAAATGTCATGTTGTACCGGCTGGTTAATTTCATTGTTGACAATTTCATCCACCACCTTTGAAGAAATTTAATAGGATGTAGGAAAATTGGCGGATGATTACTGGTATCAATATTGTGTAACTTATCACATGCACAATCTAAATGAAAGCCATCCTTAGCAAAAATAACACTAAAATTTTTAATAGGTGTTGAATGGTTGACTGGGCCTAAATCATATGGTAATTTAATAGGGGAAATAATAATATTAGCTGATGCTAATTTATTATGTATCATATCAAAATTATCAGTAATTATGGACCAAAAATATCCCAAGTATATTTAAAACTTGGGATCTGCAGCCTAGAGATTCCACTTAATAATATTTGAATATGATGACATGGGCCCAGGGGCTTTGTTGGTTAAGTCAGACTTAATGAATAATAATAGTTGACTTAATGACCCGGGCTTATAGGTTTTGTTGATCTATGTCAAAAATAGCTTTTAATGCTGATTGAGTTTTTGATCAAATTAATTACTAATTAGTGGTATAAATTGCCTTGGTATGTGCTACCAATTGCTTAAGAGGAGCAATGTTTTAGCTATTTGTAGACACTCCAGAAACGCTTTCTTGAGATGTTTATAAGCTTGACTGTCATGGTTGGATGATATTATAGTAGGAACTGATGATAGAGATAAGGCTGGGCAACAGGAGGCCCAGAAGTTGAGAATTCAGGCTCTTCCTGACCTGAAACACACCTTAGTTCAACGCTGGGTGCAAGCCAAGCATGCCCAGGTTGATACTAATGGGGTGCAAAACGCCCAGCCTCTTATCTCAGCCCAGGCACTGAAACAAACGATTTACATTTTAAATGAAGCCAGTTTGTTTTGGTTAATTGGAGAGCAGGGGTTCAAAGCCCATTCAAGTTATGAAATTTTAAGTTTGGGTAAAATATGGCTTCAATTGATTACTTGAGTGAAGGCACTTTCAGTGTATTTTACAAAAATGGATGAAAGCGTCTGTTTATTGGAGCGTCAAGGCTTGAGGCTCCTCCGCAGAACTTAAATTTCCTTGGCTCACTTTAAATATGGTTTTTGTGACCAACTTTCCTCATTGGTTGACTTTTCTTAAATAAAAATACCCGTTTTTACGTTTTACTTATGGTTCCTTGGGCTAACTTAGTGGCGGACCTCTTTGGGGAGGTCTCCAACTATGTGGGCCACTACCTTCTATCACAATTTACCAAAATCCCAGGTGCTACCTTTGGCCGCCCAGGTCCCCTCCAGATCGAGGCACCCAAGCTCATGGATGCCAAGTTACACTTGATTATGGACTCCCCTCTGGGGTCCACTCAAGCTGTTATGTTCCTAACTTACCTGGTCTTATATGTTGCATTCTACAACCTTGCCTGGGGTACCTTTGGCACAGGCACCATTTGAGGTGTCTTCTTACCCTTTTTCTTATTGGCTAGTTCTCTAGCAATGTGGGTTTGCATCCCACATCACCTTGCTGGGAACGAGAGAGTTACAGACACTCTCTTAACATTAGTTGATCAACCTTTTTATTATACGTGCATAAGAATTATCTGTGTGGGACTTTCATTATTAGTAAATTGGGTGCGCTGGCCATTTGTCACTGCCACGATGGTGCTCACCACAGTTTTCTCATTTGGTTTTGTATTGGTGCATCTCGGCGTTATTCTTGCAACTACCAATTGGGAAGTGCCCACCCTTCCTGCTCGTACCTGGTGGTCTCAGACTTTTTGTGATCCTAATCTCATGATTCCCCACCTTTCTCCCAAGATTTGCTTGGAAATTCATTAGGCCTTAGCTTCCCTGGAGCCAAAACCCTCATTAGGAAAAAACAATTCATCTAGTTCATGTCCGCTTTTGCGAGGAGTGGACCTATTGTACCAGTTGTCTCCTGAGGCGGATGACTGGGTTTTTGTGGTACTCCACACACAGCCGCTCTTGTGGCAAGCAATAGGGGGTTTGGAACAGGTCTTGGAGCAGAATCGACCTGATGAAGCATCCCTCCATTCCTTCTTCAAGTTCTTTTCTCTGCATCAAGCGTGTCATCTGATGAAAGTATACTTGAGTGAATTCTGCAAAAAAGCCCATGCTTTTCCATTAACTGATGAAGTTAAAACGTCATTTCTCCATTCAACCTTGGACATATCAATGCGAAACTCCTCAATTTGGCAGTCACCTCCTTCCAAATTTGATCATCTTGTCAAAACCCTTTGGGGTAGTTTCCGCCCCAACACGGAAGGGGCCAGGTATTTGGCCATCATTGGATCAAATCATATAAATATGGAAGCCAAAAAGTTGCGTGCGCCTCTGGAAATGAGGGAATCTTATCCTTCTTATCCTTCTACTTCTTCTAAATTTGGCACTGTACAGGGGTCTAGCCCCAAGAATGAAGTAAAAGTTTCATATGATTCTGCCACAATGATGTCACCCATGGTCATCCCTATAAACAGCGCGTCCTCAACTAGTGATTTTTCCTTGAAACGTGAGATGCTTCCCACTGATTTCCTCCCTCTCTCAGTGGAAATCGGGAACATCGAAGGGTCCAAATACAAATTTAACAAAAATAATTCCGTTATTGTTTAGCCCCCCAACACGTTTCTGAGGTGCATGCTGAGGCATTGGCTCCAGGATTGGGGGTGATGGCCCTGGATAACGATGCACACCAAACCCTTAAAATGAGCGGGGGTTCATTCAAGCCAAAAAACGCGTTTTATAACGTGAGCGATTTATCCCAAAATGAACCCTTTATTTGCTCATATGGTCTGGATGAGGACTCTATTTCAGTCTACCAGATTACTCCTGAGAACCCTCGTTTGACCCCTACCATGATTAGGGGTTCTCAGGAAGTGGAAAAGGAACTTCGTTACAAATATAAAGATGTATATGCATCTGCAGAAGGTGTGGTAGGATATGTGACCTCAGTTGTAAGAGTGGCCCACTATCCTTCCCCCTTCTATGATTCCAAAACATACCCTGATGGCTTGTTCAAGCCAGAGGAAGAATTTTCTGGTGAGTTGATGGCGTTTTCTGCATTGAATAAATCCCATTCTGGATACTTCTTGTTGACTGCTACCCTTACAACCTCTTATGAAAAGTTCAGCACAATTATTTTGGTGGATACTGGTGCCTCAAATAATTTTATTGACCAAAACCTTGCTGACTACCTTGAGTTGAGTTACTCACCAGGTGGTATGGTTAGAAGTGGGGCTTCTCAAGGTATCCTCACACTAAACATCATGGAGTCAGTCAATTTCCAGGTAGGTTATCTATTGTCTTACCAGTTTCAAGCTATCAGAAACCTCTTGTTTCCCATCATTTTGGGTGTTGAGTGGTGGCGGAAGTTTGACGTCAGAACTAATTTGAAAGAAAACACTTTATCCTTGTCTTTAACAAACGGTCACCAGTTGATTGTTCCTCTGTATGAGGATAACGCCCCAGGCAAAATACCCCATTGGCTCATTGTTCCCAGTTCATATCTTGCCCCTTTGCTGAAGCCCACTGTGGGATTTTCCTTACCTTCCTGTTTGGAGGAGTTGGCATCTTCTTTTTGATGCAGCTTCAGCTAGTATGCTACTAGAACATTCCGAGTTTGATTATGAATTTAAACTTACTGTGGATCTGGTGCATATTTCTTCCCCCATATACCCATTGACTGTCCGGGAGGAAGAGGTTTTAGATGTATGAGTGAAGGAGAAGTTGGCCAAAGGTGCATCTTTCAGCGTACCTCCCCTGTTTGCTCCCCACTGCTCTTTGTGGAGAAGGCGGATGGAACTTTATGTCTTTGTGTCAATTATGGAAATTTAAACAATGTGACTGTACCCAACCTCCATCCCATCCCTTTAGATTCCCAGATTGCGCGCTATGTGGAGAAGGCGAAGATCTTCTTCAAGCTGGACTGCCTCAATGCGTTCAATCAAATTTGGATAAAGAAGGGCCAGGAATGGTTAACCGCATTCCGCACCAGAAAAGGAATTTTCCAGTTCTGGGTTATGCCCTTTGGGCTTAAGAATGCCCCTGCCATCTTTCAACGCCGCATTGATGCTGCGTTGGGAGACTTGTTGGGGGTATGTGCGGTTTCCTACATGGATGACATTCTGGTGTTTTCCACCAATCATGAGTCACATACAGTACATCTTTGACAAGTAGTGGAGAGATTGAGGGCCGCTTGCCTTACCCTCAAGATTAGTAAATGAGAATTCTTCAAGTCCCAGGTTACTTTTCTGGGCAACGTCGTTTTTGACCAGGGACATATGATAACTCCAGACAAGGAGAAGGCTATTCGTGAGTGGCCTACCCCCACCTCTATCAAGGAACTGAGGAGCTTTTTGGGGACGCGTACGTTCCTCAAGAAGTTCACACCCAATCTCTCTGAGGTGGCGGCTCCCTTATATAAGGCTAGCGAGGCCAAGGTGCTTCAGTGGTCCCCCATTTTGGAGGATGCTTTCCAAGCGGTGAAGTGCACCTTGTTATCCACATCCATCCTTCGCCATGTTGACCTTGCAAAGGAGTTCATTATGTCCTCAGATGATTCCAACTTCGCCATTGCGGAGGCCCTGTTACAGGTGTTTGAAGATGGGTCTGAGCATCCAGTGGGATATTTTTCTAGAAAAATGTCTCTGCATGAGTTAAATTACGCCATATATGACAAGGAGTTATTAGCAGTGGTGAAGGCGCTGATTTATTGGCATCACCATTTACATGGCTCTTCCCAACCATTCTGGGTACACACAGACCACCGAGCCCTGTTGTACTACTGTGCTCTACATGTTCTAACACCACGTCAGACCCGTTGGCATGATATCCTTGCCCTATTTACACTTTCCTATGAGTTCACCAAGGGCAAGGATAATGGTTTGGCGGATGCTTTGAGCCGCAACCCCGCTTTAGCTCCCAATCCAAAGGAGGTAGAGATTCACAACACCCAGTTGATGATTCCACCGAGTATGATTCTGCCTCAACTTCCTAAGTCCACGGTACATACGCCAGCGCTCATGCCTTTGTTTATGCTGCAGAATATAGCATGTTTAGGAAGGTAGTTCTTTCTCAGCTGTTATCAGCCAAATATACTGTTGTTCTCACTAAGAGCGCCCTGAATCAGGAGGACTTATCCAGGGGTTATCACATGAAGGATGAGATGGTGTGGTTTCAGGGGCGCCTATGGGTTCCTGCTGGACCACTGCGCCTGGAGATCATCCAGGACCATCATGACGTATTCACCGTTGGTCGTCCTGGAAAAGCAAAGACCTTGGAGTTGATACGACGCACTTACAATTGAAAGGGCTTGCCTGTTCAGGTAGGGCGGTACTGTAAAGAGTGCCTGATCTGCAATCAAATGAAACCCAATCGGCAACCTTTAGCAGGGTTTCTGGTACCAGTCCAAAAGGCTGAAGAGCCCTGGACTTCCCTATCAGTGGATTTCATTGTGGAGTTACCCGTTTCAGATGGGTATGATGCAATCATGGTGGTGGTGGACCGCTTTACAAAGTTCGCCCACTTTATTCCTTGCAGAACAACTATAACTGCCGCTAAAATGGCCAGGCTCTTCGTCGCCCATGTATTTGCGCTTCATGGGGTTCCTCAAGAAATCATTAGTGACCAGGGACCCCAGTTCACCTCCGTCTTTTGGGAAGAGTTGAGTAAAACTCTTCAGATCTGCCCCTGTCATTCAACTGCTTATCACCCCCAATCAGATGGGCAGACTGAGCGAGTGAACCAGTGCTTGGAACAATTTCTGCGTTGTTACACCACCGCAGACCATTCAGATTGGGTTCCTCACCTTCCTATGGCCCAGTTTAGCTACAACAACACTTTGCATTTATCAATCGGTTGTTCACCTTTTTTTTGCTAACCACAGCTTTAACCCTGCTTTTAACATGGAGCCTGGCTGTGGTTCCAAAGTGGAAGCGGTGCTGGACTTTGCTAAGACTCTCAAGAAGGTCCATCAAGGGGTGTCCACAAGTTTGGAGGCGGCTAAGCTGGTTTATAAGGAGAATGCCGATGGAAAGCGCCAAGTGGGTCCAGCATACAAGGAAGGGGATTTCGTGATGCTTGATGCTTGCAACATCCCTATCAAGCAGCCATGCAAAAAACTGGGTCCAAAGAGGTTTGGTCCTTACCGTCTAGTTAGAAAGGTGGGACATGCCTCATACCAGTTGGATCTTCCCTCCGCGTTTCAGATCTTCTCCATCTTTCATGAAAGCAAGTTGACCCTGTTTGAGGGCCCTCCTCCTGTGACCCCTGAGGCTTACCTGGTGTATGGGGCACCAGAATGGGAAGTGGAGGAAATAGTAGCTTCCCTCCAGGTTAAGCGACGCCTTGAGTACTTGGTAACTTGGAAAGGGTTTGATGCATCAGAGAACAGTTGGGTGCCAGCATGGGATTGTGTAAATGCTAAGACCTGATCGAATCATTTCATAATCATCCTCCTGAGGCTGCAAGATCTCAGCCTAAGCCAGCTGTTGCTGCTATGAAGTTGCCGCCAACACATAAGAACTTCTCCTTAGCAAACGCCCCTGGAGGGGGTGGAGTCCAAGAAGGAGGAGAGGGTAATGTCATGGTTGGATGACATTATAGTAGTATTTGATGCTAGAGATAAGGCTGGGCGACAGGAGGCCCAAAAGGTGAGACTTCAGGCTCTTCCTGAACTGAAACACACCTTAGATCAACGCTGGGTGCAAGCCAAGCATGCCCAGGTTGATACTAATGGGGTGCAAAACGCCCAGCCTCTTATCTCGGCCCAGGCACTGAAATGAACGATTTACATTTTAAATGAAGCCAGTTTGTTTTGGTTAATTGGAGAGCAGGGGTTCAAAGCCCATTCAAGTTATGAAATTTTAAGTTTGGGTAAAATATGGCTTCAATTGATTACTCGAGTGAAGGCACTTTCAGTGTATTTTACAAAAATGGATGAAAGCGTCTGTTTATTGGAGCGTCAAGGCTTGGGCGCACCTCCGCAGAACTTGAATTTCCCCAGCTCATCTTAAATATGGTTTTTGCGACCAAGTTTCCTCATTGGTTGACTTTTCTTAAATAAAAATACCCGTTTTTACGTTTTACTTGTGGTTCCTTGGGCTAACTTAGTGGCGGACCTCTTTGGGGAGGTCTCCAACTATGTGGGCCACTACCTTCTATCACAATTTACCAAAATCCCAGGTGCTACCTTGGGCCGCCCAGGTCCCCTCCAGATCGAGGCACCCAAGCTCCCTGACGCCAAGTTACACTTGATTATGGACTCCCTCTGGGGTCCACTCAAGCTGTTATGTTCCTAACTTACCTGATCTTATATGTTGCATTCTACACCCTTGCCTGGGGTACCTTTGGCACAGGCACCATTTGAGGTGTCTTCTTACCCTTTTTCTTATTGGCTAGTTCCCTAGCAATATGGGTTTGCATCCCACATCACCTTGCTGGGAACGAGAGAGTTACAGACACTCTCTTGACACTGACACTAACCTAAAGCCGTGTGAGATGCCTCATAGTTGAAAGGATTGTAGACCCTCAGATGAACTTATCATATGTTCCTCTGGCTAAGTGCCACTGAGAAATGAGGCGTCATGGGTAAGATATGGTTAACATCAAACCCTATAAATTATCTCCAAGTTTATACCAATAAACATTTTTATCTATTACTACAAGTTAATAGTTTAATATGCAAGCTTTTTGTATTTAATACTTTTACATTATATTAAGTTGAGTTTTTACTTTGGATCAGAAGGATCAGGGCAGCAAGCCATTGTCCACGTAAACAATAGAAGAATATAGCTTTAAAGTGTCATTTTTAAGAAGTTTATATCTGGACTATTGTCACCATCTGTTCTATTGTCTCCATACAATAGACGCTCAAAACTCCAACTGACTCTCAGAAGAAGAACCAGCCAAATTGAATTAGGCCTAAAATTCAACAAGTGGTGCTCATGGCTAGAAACTTTGTTAGTGTGTTGCTAATTTCTGGAGGCACAATGTCAGTTTGTTAGGAGGTGGTTTACAGCCACTAGTTTTTTGGTGCTGAGTGCTGACAGTTCCCATATGCTCCACAATTGATTTGTCAGTGACATGTGTCATGTCTAATTTATGAGAAAAATGTCTGCAATTCATTGGCTATGAATTCTGACAATTATCACATTCAACATTATTGGAGCACTATCAATTTCAACGGCTGAATTCCGCTGCACTTATGTACAACCCCTTTTGAAGAAGTTTGCAACAAAAAACCGCTCTGTTGTATTATCAATGTCACTCTGCAAATTTTAGCTTCTGGTGCAGGTGTTTTTAAAAGAACATAATCTGCTTAAGCTGGGGGAAGTGTTGTGATTGTTAACCAGATTATAGCTCTTTTTGATATCAGCTATTATGACTTATTAATTAGGCATCAATGCCAATTAATTTATCTAATTTAAGGGGTTTGACTTTACTTAATCTAATAAATTCAATGAATTACCTTATGTCAGGCACCCTTGCCGACTAAATTCAGCTGGTTTGAATTTTGAATTCAGTGGATCCCAGCAGTTTAAGTTAATTATGTCATGCAACCTTGACCTTAACCTTGTTCAACTTTCAAGAGTTTATTGGATCTCAGTGGTTAATTACAACAGGCAATCAATTCACCTGATTTACTCAATTGAACCTACTTCTACTTTTGGTTGTTTCATTCTTAATTTAGCTCATTAAAATGAGTTCTCAATATCTAATAATTCCCAAAGCATCTGGATAAATCACCAAAAGAATTTTAAGGATAATTTAATTACCAGCTTCAAGTCATGCTCCTCAACCAATTGAGTTGACCTATTTCAATACAACATTCATTTTCAAGAGATTTACTGGTGATTAATGCCAAGGATCAATCTTCAACTAATTTGATTTAATAGGATCTACAAGCGACTAATGCTAAGGATAAATCTATAACTGTTTTGATTTAATGTGATAAACTGACAACAAATGCCAAGGATCAATCTACAACTAATATTATTAAGGATTTCAGTGGACAATGACATATATTTTATATTTATGGTTTCCAGACGACGTTACTGAGAATTTTAATGCTAGGGTTACTTGCAGACGATGCTGAGGATTTCTGGGATAGATTTAGAGTTACCGGTGAGTTACACCGATAATATTTCATGAGTTTCTGGCGAGTTATGCTAAAGATGGTTAAGGTTGAAGCCTTACCAATGTATTATGTCCCATGCTACTCCAGAATCCAATATAACCCCAGAGCATATGAAAGTTTGGTGGGATGATCAGCTATAAAAGCTTTATCTTTTTATCTTAATAAATATCTACATTTGCCTATTCTTCTATTTTTCAAGTGATTTGTTACTGAAAATTCTAATAAGTAAGAGAACCTTCAAGGATTAGATGCTGGGTCAAGCATCTAGGGAGTGGTTGGTGCTATCACTCCCCCTGACGCCAATGAAGGCAGCATAGCAAGGGGTCAACAGTTCTCATATTAAAGATCCTGGCACACTAGCCATGTTCCTGAACCATTAAAAATGGGGAATCTTTCAACAATAGGTCCAGCACTAGACCCTTTTTGTCTTCAGTTAACCCAGAGTGGCGTTCTCAATGGTACCAGGGAACATATCAATGGGATGTTATTCTCATCAAGTCCAGTTCATCCAGATTACCAAAATCATGGAAACCAGTAATTCCTCAACTGATAAAATGTGAACATAAGCAGCTATTTGATATCATAAATTTGAATAAATATGACCAAAAGTTAGTTAAAAGCACCTTTATTTTGCCATGGTCAAGGAGAATAAACCCAGGTGTGGCAAACGGTTCTAAGTTTGATCTGCAAAATGGGGTAATATCTTACCGCATAATTCCTGTGGATTTTTAAATTAATTTCTGTCCCCACTATACTTTGATGGCCCGCTAGAATGGTTAGGCTTTAATTAACGCGTAGCAGAATACCTTTAGACACCAAAACCTGGGTAGGGAACAACCAAGTATGACCACAATTACACTGAACCAATTGGCACTATGCATCCTCTAACGTGAGGTTAACAAACCCTAATTTCAAGGTGATGAGGACTCGTTCTTTTGATTATAAGATAGTGAAAGTTTGTCCAAGTATTTCCAAATATCTCTTCAAAAATCAGCTTTGACCCCATAAATTCTCATATATGAGGTTCAAGAAGTAAATCATAATTTTGATTTGTGAAAATGATGACTGGAACGGATATTATCAGTGAGCTAAAATGTAGCGGTAATGCACTGTAGGCTCCTTCAGAGGTTGTTGTTTGAGGCTTTTGAAGTATCATAGATATTCTGATAATCAATGTACAAAGCAAGGCTAAGATTTAATAATAAGTTTAAAAGACACAATTTTAATTGGTGTCCCATTTATTATAGCTCTGACATTGACTTATATACTGTAATATCAATATAGGTACACTCAGAAAAAAACTCTGGAATAAATTATCACATGGGCATCTTAAGTGTCCACATGACCTAGATAATTTTAGAAATCTTCACCTAATTGAGGAACTATATTTTTTCAAAATCTCATTGGGTATAGCCACTTAGACCTGATCAACTTGAGGATCTCGCCAGAGGGGTTATGAAGCTCTTGTTGTTCTAACTGTTAAATATAAGGCTTTAATACTACTTTTTTGAACCAACTAAGCCATGTGTTCTTTCAGTGTAGGGAGTGTGTTATAAATTTTTTTATAAACAGTTTTAAACACCTCTGATGTTCCATGATGAATAGTATAGAGACTTCTTACCCCTATGCACAGCAGCGCTAGAACTCTCACCTTACCTTGCTGCAAGTTTTTGAGAAGCGCAACCCTTTAACATTGGGATTCTTTAAAGCAACTTCATTATTAATCAACAAACACCATAATTAGTTCCAAGATCTGGAACCTTCAACCCATCTTGCCATCTCAACCTGAGTTCTCCAACACTCATCTAGTCATCTTGGCCCGGGCGACCCAGCATCTTCCTTAATTAATACCATTCCATCAGGGGTTGGTTCACATCTAGTATCTCATCCTCTAGCAGGGCTGAAATTGAGGGTCTGAATTGCATCAGTTCTCATAAGAGGTTTCCAGAATAAGAAAGGTGTAACGCACTGGCTCCTTCCAATGAGCCACAAATGAGTTGGGTAACAGAATCCATGTTACAGACCATAGGGCTGACAGGGCTCCTGATACTACTCTCCTTGTGCGAGCGCTACAAGACTATTCAAGTACCCCCAGGAAGACAGTTGCAAGTATACTTAATCCCAGCAACATGCCTTGACTCCAAGGTAAGGTATAAAGGGAGGCAATAGCTCTCCCAAGATCACTCTCCAAGTCCAATTCTTGTTGATTCAAGCCAAACATGGCTGCAGTTAGGCAATATTTAAAAATAAACTCAAAGTATAAATATATGAATTTTAAGTTCTTTTATTTATATATTGGCCAGGTCGATAGAAAACAGAACTGAGAAGCCTCCAGCTCCCAGTTCCTTCCCTATATACACATGCTACAAGCTAATATAAAATATAACACAAGCTTATGGTGCTAATCTGACTGATGCTTGATGTAAACCTTACAGCAGGATCGCGGAATCCTCACTTAATGGTTCTGTGCCAGTTCTGATCCTCAACAGTTCCGCACCAGTTCCATTTCGAATTACAAACAAACCGCGAAACTTCCAAGCACCCATTCCATTCCATTCTTGATTCGAATCCAAATCAAATCTCGAAACTACCTCTTTTACTCAATTCTCATTTTTCCTCGACTTGGACGCCCATCTTGCTCCTTGGCCTCCTTCAAGCTCCTGCCCCTTAGGCGTCCCTGCCAGGACCAACTCCCCTCCTCCTCCATACATCCAGACACAGCCTGCCCTGTCTTACCAAAGATCAGGGCAATGTGATGCTGAGGATAGACCTCAACCATCACATCACCCCCTAGACAGGAAGAACTCTTGGATTTTCTCAGGACATCGGGCACAATCCCTAGCTGACTGCCATGTGGACTCCTCAATAGGATGACCCACCCAACATACCAAGAATGAACGACGTCCTCTCACCACTTTGGTGTTGAGAATCTCCTCAACTTCATACTCTTTGGCTCCTCCTCCAGCTGGAAATAAAGGAGAAGGACTTTCAGGTGGCTGGCCAAAGAATGGCTTGAGCTGCGATACGTGCAACACTGGATGAGCTCTTGACCCTTCTGGGAGCTTCAGCTCAAATGCCACCTCGTTCACCGCCCTCACTACCTGATATGGGCCCAATGCCACCAGCCCCAATTTCTGGCTCCTTACAGGCAAGGCGTAGTTCCGAGCATTCACCAAGACCCAATCGCCTCTCTTGAAAGCTCTACCCTCAGATCTATGCCGGTCTGCCTTTCTCTTCTGAGCCGCGACTGCCACCACCAAATTCTTCTTCAGGAGCTTCAGGGTGTCACGGGTATCTCGCGACAGTTCATCTGCCGCTGGATTCCGCCCTTGCTCCCTAGGCCCCATACCCTCTGGGTGTTGGCCATGATTTGCGAAAAACGGGTCATACCCGTGGATGAGTGCTTATGATTGTTATAAGAAAATTGAGCCAGCTTCACCCAATATACCCAGTCATCCTGCCGCCCTGAGACATAGCACCTCAAATACTGCTCCAATATCTGATTTACTCTCTCAGTTTGGCCGTCTGACTGAGGATGGTATGCTGACAAATGGCAAGCCTTGATCTTTAGATTCCCCAACATGTGGAGCCAAAATTTAGATGTAAATTGCGGACCCCGATATGACACAATCTCTTCAGGCACCCCATGTCTGGAGAAAATCTCATTTACAAAAATCTGTCCTGCCACTTTTGCAGAAATGGTTGACCGACAAGGGAAAAACTCTGCATATTTAGTCAGGCGATCCACCACCACCATCAAAGCATCCATCCCCTGTGACTTTGGCAGTCCTGTGATGAAATCCACACTCACTGAGGACCATGGCCTAGAAGGAATTTGAAGCGGCTTCAATTTCCCCCCTGGTGCCACCCGTTGGGCCTTTGCCCTGATGCAAACCACACAATGCAAAACATACTTCCGCACCGCCTCACCCACACCTCTCCACGAATAGTGACGGCAAACAAGATCTAAAGTCTTCTCTTGACCAGGATGACCTGCCAGAGGATGGTCGTGATTAGCTGCCATTACCTCTTGTTGCAGACTCTTCACCAGGACCCAAATCCTTCCCTCATGGCATATAATACCACCCCAAACTGAGAATCCCGCATGCCCCCTGCTTGCCTCACCTTCCCCTGTCTCTTCTCTTATCCGTTGGCCCAGCTCACATCTTTGCTGCGCAGTCCAGATTCTTCCTGCCATTCTGTCTCTCCAACCCTGGATCGTTGCAAACAAGTTCTGTGGCAACATCGTGGCTGTGTTGAACTTCCTCAACTCCTCATCAGAAAACACCAGTCCAGAATCACGGCTCAATAAATCTGGCAAGATATTTTGTTTTCCCGGCTTGTATTCAATCCGCAGGTCATATTGAACAAACTCTAAGTGCCACCGGGCCTGCCTCTGGTTCATCAGGCATGGGGACTTATAGTATTCTAAGGCTCAATGGTCCGTTCAGATGACAACCGGGTGCCTGGCATACAATAGGTGATGTTGCCACTCCCCCAGGGCTGCAACTATTGCCAAAAGTTCCTTATCATAAACTGGATAGTTGGTTTCAGCTGGTGCCATCTTCCGACTGAAATAATAAACAGGATGTTCAACCCCATCTTTACCCTCCTGCAACAACACGGCTCTAAGTGCAAAATTTGACGCGTCAGTCTCTACCACGAATGGTTTGTTTGGGTCAGGGTGTGCCAGAACTGGGGCTTTCAGCAAACTCATCTTCACTTGCTGAAATGCCCTCTCCTCAGCCTCCCCCAAATGAACGGCACGTTTCTCGTCAGTCTTGTCAATGGCACAGCCCATTGGGCCAGATCCCTAGAAAACCTCCGCACGAAATTCACCACCCCCAAGAAGCTTCGCACTTCAGTCCTATTCCCAGGAGCCTTCCATTCCCGCACCGCCCGCAACTTATCAGGACAGATCGCTATCCCTTCTTGGAGGACCACGTTCCCTAGGAAGGACACTGATTCCTTATTGAACTCGCACTTGGATGGCTTCAACTTCAAGCCGCGTTTATAACCACCTCCAACGCACTTCTCACATCCCTCACATGGTCCTGTACCGATTTGGAAAACACCAGGATGTCATCCATATAGGCAACACAACACTTACCCACTAAGTCCCCCAATACATGATCAATCATGCGCTGGAAAACTGCAGGGGCATTGCATAGCCCAAATGGCATAACCCTGTACTCGAAGTTTCCCAGATGTCATTTGAATGCTGTATACCGCTGGTGCTCAGGGCGAACAGGAATTTGATTAAAAGCGTCCACCAAATCCAATTTGGTGAACACCTTACACCCCGAGATCATGGGCAGAATGTTCTCCATGAGTGGCATTGGAAAGGGGTCAGGTTCCATTACCTCATTAAGGCGTCGGAAATCAACACAAGGACGTAACTCCCCCTGACTTGGGAACCAACAGGACTGGCGAAACCACCGGCGACTTGGAAGGCACAATCAAACCCATATCCAGCATCTTCTGGACATAACCCTCCAATGCCTCTCAGGCCCAGGGATTCAACGGATAGACTGGACAACCCTTTGGTAACTCAGAGCCTTCCTTAAACCGGAAACCAAATGCAAAATCCCCTGTAGGCGAAAAAGGCGCATCACCTTTAGGCTCAAACACCTCCGCGAAATCCTGATACTCCCTTGGCAATCCTTCCGCTGACACACTTGAGGTGATTCCACCCATGTGCTTCACCATCGAACCTAGGGACTGAAACGTCCATTCAAACGACCCCTGGCCTCTAGGCGACAGCAGAACCCTCTCTCTCTTCATATCAAACTGTGGACGGACATGGTGCCACCATCTCATCCCCAGCACCACAGAATGTGGCAGGTGAGCTACGGCGTGAAACTCCTCCCTGAATACCTCCGGGCCTTGCCTCAACAGGACCTTGGCCTGTACTCGCCATACCGCCGTTCTTTTGGAGGTGTCTGCCAACTTCACCCATCCATCCTTCTGTAATGACAATCCATGGCTTCTTGCCCACTTCTCCTCAACATAATTCTCCCCAGCTCCGGTATCAATCAAAGATAGAACTTCACCGCAATCCCTTCCTTCATCCCCCACGCGCACACTGATGGGCAAAATCAGATAAGGATAAGATGAAGTAAGCGGTTTATTTTGAGGTACCAGACTCACCGGTTTCTTGCAAAAATTATAAGGAGCCTTCTTATTCTGAGACTCAGGATCCTGAGTGGTAATCTCAGTGGGAATCCTTGTCTCCCGCACCTCCACCATACCCTCAGGATTCTCTTGACTCTTCTTCCCTTCCTCCACATAGCTAAACCCCTTAGAACCATATATGGGCTCGGAACCTGCCCTTCTTCCACCACTCTGTCCTCGGAATCCCCCTGGGGTTCGCACAACTTCCTGATGGGCCCGTACCAAACTCAACTGTCGTTCTACCTGCAAGGCTAAACCCACCTCTTCCTCCAACTTCACTGCAGGTTTCACCGCCGCCATTGCCAATAATAAATTAGCTTGCAAGTTTTGGCGAAACATGCGCGGAAGCTGAGACTCAGGTGCCTTTGCTGCTCTTGCCAATGCGCGGAACATCTGGCCATACTCCTCCACTGACTTCTTCCCTTGACCACACTGCAGTAAAGCTGCCCAGGCCGAATCCTGCATCTCATCCGGACATGCTGCACGATCAATCCAATCCAGACATTCCTCCACTGATACGGGTAACCCTGGCTGCTCTTCCAGAAGTTCTCGCACCCAGTTGGACTGCTTTACTGGAAGTGCCAACAGAACCTGACTTGACTGCAAAGCAAACGAATCCTCCCCACCCGCTGCCTTTGTCAAACGTCCCTGAAACTGAACCCAGCTAAACGTCTGGTGGATCAGTTCCAAGTCTTCCAATTTCAAAACTGTGGGAATTCTTCCTTTGTCCTTCCCAGGCCCTACCACTTTCCCACCATTCTGGGACACACACTCTAAGACCCGGTATAATTCATGAAGCAAAAAGGCGGTGGAGAATATCACCATCAAGAGTGTTGCAGTATGGTTATACCACTTTGGAAACACCACTTCTTCTGGCACCTCTTTTTCTTGCCACCACAACGACAGGAAAGTAAATGAGTTTTGTTTAATGTAACGCATTGGCTCCTTCCAATGAGACACAAATGAGTTGGGCAACAGAATCCATGTTACAGACCATAGGGCTGACAGGGCTCCTGATACTACTCTCCTTGTGCGAGCGCTACAAGACTGGACAAGCACCCCCTGGAAGACAGTTGCAAGTATACTTAACCCTAGCAACATGCCTTGACTCCAAGACAAGGTATAAAGGGAGGCAATAGCTCTCCCAAGCTCACTCTCCAAGTCCAATTCTTGTTGATTTAAGCCAAACATGGCTGCAGTTAGGCAATATTTAAAAATAAACTCAAAGTATAGATATATGAATTTTAAGTTCTTTTATTTAATATTGGCCAGGTCGATAGAAAACAGAACTGAGAAGCCTCCAGCTCCCAGTTCCTTCCCTATATACACATGCTACAAGCTAATATAAAATATAACACAAGCTTATGGTGCTAATCTGACTGATGCTTGGTGTAAACCTTACAGCAGAATCGCGGAATCCTCACACAATGGTTCTGTGCCAGTTCTGATCCTCAACAGTTCCTCACCAGTTCCATTTTGAATTCCAAACGAACCGCGAAACTTACAAGCACCCATTCCATTCCATTCCATTCTTGATTCGAATCCAAATCGAATCTCAAAACTACCTCTTTTACCTGATTCTCATTTTTCCTCGACTTGGACGCCCATCCTGCTACTTGGCCTCCTTCAAGCTCCTTCCCCTTAGGCGTCCCTGCCAGGACCAACTCCCCTTCCTCCTCCATACATCCAGACACAGCCTGCCCTGTCTTACCAAAGATCAGGGCAATGTGATGCTGAGGATAGACCTCAACCGTCACAAAAGGTGTACATGAGGCTGGGCAGGCCACTACAGAAAACGTAATCACCCAGGGATGCCCACACCCATGGTGAACCTTTTCAAAATAGATAAAGCCAATTAAGGGTTGTTAAACCCTAGTTAAGAAGATAGGATATAGTAGAAGAGGTTGATTTAAAAAAACTAACTATTCTGTACTTGTGGCCAGGTAGAATTAGAGGCAACAACCTAAGTAACCAGATATCATATGACAAAGCAATTATAATATGGGTAACTGCATTAATGCCTGCTCCAGTGGCACAGCAGTGCTTAAGGCAGCAATGGACCATAAATTCTATGATTTTGATAAACATGTGGGGATAACTTTGGCTGTAGTATGATTTTATAATTAATTAAAATCAATACATTATCAAGATAATGAGATAAAATTTTCATGTAAAACAGACTACTTCCTCCAAAAAAATTCATCTTTAAATCCCTCAGCAAAATTGTAAAGCTTTGGCATATCAACCTTGGCCATTGAATTTATAAAATTTCTTTTCTCCTCGTTAAATTGTTTCTTAAATTAATTAGATGGTTCAGAATAAAGTATTTATATTGCCGTTCATTTGGCGTCATGTTCTCATTGGTAAAACATAACTCAAGAGTCACTATATCTAAATTAATCCATGTCACCATTTTCTTGATGTCATCTAATTGAAGTGTTATTTATAATTTAGAATTATTCCGTCCACGTTAATCTGTGTCACCTTTTACTTGATACCCTAGTTATCTCCTGAATTTACTAACCCAGGTATATCAATGATTCTTTTCTGGAAAGCTCATTACCTCATATATACATAAAAACCTAAATATAGAAATTATTGAGGCACTCAACTTTAGAGTTTATGCTAAGCTCAGCCCAGACAAGACTGATCTGATATTAAAATATAATTTTAATAAGGTGGCTACTGATACCCTATCCTCAGCTATAATTTTTTGAAACGTTAGAGGTGGGGCGTCATCATACCTTTTATTAAATGAAGTTGGTTCAATGGACACTATCTTACTTTTCATTTTAGAGGAGACAGATGTAGAAAATCCTGGTTCTATTATGCCTTATCTTAGCCAAGTATTATTCATTGACAGAGTTCACAGGATGAAACTTGGGTTTAGAATTAAAATTATGGCAACTATTTACATAATGTCTCAGTTTTTTACAAAAATGACAGGTGTTTATGATTAATATAAGGCCTATTGGAATGAAGGCTGTAAGGTCAAGTTAATCTTTCTTCAGGATATGCCATATTGCATGGGTTGTAATGTTACTGAAAACTCTTGTTAGGCGCTTCAAAAGTGGCATTTCATTGGTGAAGATAAGTCACCATAAGGATACTATCATGATAAAAATTTAAAACTGGTATCATACCCCATTACACTCCTTGTAGGGCTTGTAGGCATGGAAAATAGTGATAAAATCATAAAAATCATTTATTAAATTAGCCCCAGATAGCGTCTGAGCCTCTAAGTAGAAGTTTTAAGCAAATATTTATTGATTCATCCATGTTAAAGAAGATAGTGAATAAAACCATCTTCCAATTGGGCATACTTTCTGCATCACCAAACCCCTTGCAAGAATATCATTGGCGTTAAGGTAGGTAGAGCTAACCTTCTTCAATTTTGGAATAATTAAACATGACTTTCAGAGTACAAAGAGTTCATTTATATTGCAAACTTAGCGTTCTCAGATACTCCATGAGTATTGATCTTAAATGAATCAAGAAAATTGTGCACATTTTCATTCTTAACAAAATTAGATAAGCTACTGGGATTAACCTGAATTATTTCCTGGTTGCAGGGCTAAAAGGGCCTGCGTTGTCCCAATATGACTTTTCATGTTACAAGGATGATAAGTGAGAGTAAAGCGGATTTAAGCCTCTGGAGCAGCCCAAGTATAAGATGCTGGGGGAACCTGAGTAGAATAACAGCATTATTGAGTTAGTTGTACTAGAGTCTTGCAAATAATCAAGGCTGAATGATCAGGATGAGGATTCATCAGATTTTTGGAATGTGCATAAGCTCCAGTGGTGGTAAAAGATGTAAGAGCTTTAGGAAAGCTACACAGAACCATTCTCATTTCCTTCAATATAAAAATCCTTCAGAAGGGTTTCCATATCATTAAATATATCAGTGGGTTGTTCATAGGATACCCTGTTTGCACTTATAAAGATCCTTTGAACTCATTTTCAAAATGGTCCAACATAATAGAAAAATAGTGGTGGTTCACTTGCATCATGTTTTCATTATTATCAAATTTTGGTTAGTAACCAGAAGAACTGCTATCGAACTAACGTTCTCACTCACCAATAACCTTACTTTATATCTTTAAAGTTTCAGTTCAAGATGCAAGGAATTAATTTCCTGGTACAAGTCAATACTGGAGCAAATGACTCCATCCATATCATCAAGGTTGTCAAGGTGTCATCAATGAGCTTCTGTATCTTCTCTAATTCTTTACTAGGTAATCATGGACTATTATAATTTCAGAAAGTTGGCAAACATGCCCATTCAATATGACATATAATTGATAAATAGCATAAGAATTAACTAACTGGGCTTGTATACAGGTGCTTCAGCTTTTAGATTGTCCCACTACTTCTACCTTGTGGTATTTTTGACTGGGGTACTGTGATCCATAATTTATAAAAATGATGCTCAGGAAAAAAGGTGTGCCCTGTAGCGCGCACCAAAATTATGAAATTGGTGCAGGGGCGTTAGATTACAGGTGCACAGAATATCAACACATAAAAATGCAAGGTGAAGCATATGGTAAAGAACTTTGGTAAAAACCTCACAAAAGGAAATATTACTATCAGGATTAGGGATTTTTTCATGATAACAAAGAGCACAATGTAGTATCCAATAAAGTCAGTGGCTAAATAGCTCACTATAATAACATTTATTAGAGGCTGATTGCAGGATATGTATGAAAAGCTTCTTCCAGATGACAATCCCACTCATATAATATCTTCCAATTAACAGGGTTCTTATTGGGTGCAAATATGGCTATCAAGAATCACTTAAGAATGGTAGGATAAAGGTTTAATATTTAAATTAGACCAGGGTAACAAAAGTTAGGACTCATGGCTTTTCTATAATACTATCAATAACCCAAACACAATTGTGACACCCAAGATTGGCTCTTGTGATAATAAGGATCCTTTTATTGATTATCTTATGTTAGTTTGTGGCAAGGTAGAAACATTATAATTAAAATAATATTAAAGGTGACATGAAAACTGAGACTTCAGGCCAAGGTGATTAGTAAATTAAAGATTCAGAATTATGTCAGGACTAAGGGTTTTAGACCACTTGTTCTTTTTTATATTAAGCAGGAGATCCAAAGTTCCTGGGTGCTTGATTATAAGTTTTTAATTTCCTTGGATGGAAAGTCTTCACTCAGGATAAAGTTCCTTGAGTGGTAAATTCTGACTATATTTTCGTCCCTAAATAAATAGAGGTAGTCCAAATTATTTAAATGGCAAAAGAAAATAAAGTCTATTTGCTTAGACACATGATTTATGGGAGATGCGGGAGTTTGTTTCTCAATAATTCTCCAAGCATTCCAACCTAAGATTTTAACTCATTTACCAATTGAGTATTTTTGAACCATGTTGTTGTTTCTGTTAAATGGGATTCAATTGCCGCATAGATTGGGTTTGATTCCCTTTATTCAACCCACATGAATCCCTGTTCCATGTGGGAATACTGACAACACTCCCTCTAGATCTTGGTGTAGGGGAAAACGGTTGGAGAAATCAACTATGTATGAATTTTACTACAGTACCCTGAACGACCTCCACAATTGAGTGTTTGTTGCCATGCTTATAAATGACTTTGTAGGGCCCTGACCAGTTGGTCCCCAATTTGTCATTGTGATCTCCAGGCCAATGATGGTAAAAAAGAACTAGGTCATCCAGTTGGAGGTGTGCAGGGGTTCATTCTTGTCATTAAATTGATTAGTTTCTCTAATAGTGGTAGCAGATAAGTTCTCAGAAGCCAGAGCAAGAAGTTGAATATTTCCATTAGCAATGATTAACATATTAACTTCAGGGGCGTCAGGAGAATCTTGATCTAACATGGCTTGCACTTTAGTAGGCAATTGGGGATTTTGTCCATACAATGTTTAGAAAGGGCGACATTTTAATTAACTGATGGTAGCTTAATCTATAGGCCAAAATTGCACTAGGCAAATATTGGGGCCAATAGAGGGAGTCAGTCATGGCCATCTACCGGAGTGTTGCAGTTAGAATACCATTCACCACTCTAACATTCTATTGGTTGCAGGATAATAAATAGTGGAAAATACCTGAGTGGATCCCATCAGTTCAGCTAAATTATTCACCAGTGACAATCAGAAATTTTTCTTGTTATTGGAGAGAATCATGTTAGGGAACCCAAGTTAGGTGATGATTTGATTATATGGAAATGTGGCGATAGCTTTTGCTGAAGCGGAGGGGAGAGATTCAGCTTTATTCCACTTAGTTAAATGATTTACTTCTAGGAGGAGGAACCAATGACCATTAGAAGCTCGAGGGAGGGGTCCCACAACATCAATACTAATAGTATGGAAGGAGTCACAGGGTGGAACCGCTTGATGTGAGGATGAGGATTAAGTCTAACTTGGCTTTTACATACTATGCAGGACTCTAAGACATCTTGGATTAAGGCAAGCATTCCTTCCCAGTAACATTGAGACTTGAGCCACTGGTAAGTCTTCCAACTTCCTCATGGCTGACTTGCAGATGTCCTTCCAGTATGATGTTGTTTCTCACCAGGGGGCGTATGTAGGGCACCCATTTCTGAGCTACAAGATTGTAAAGTTTGACATTTTTAGCTTGAAATTCGCCTTTTCTACTAATTCTTTTTGAAGGATTGGGGATTCATCTTATCACAAATGCGTTTATGATAAGAGATCATAGAGTTGATCCTCCTCGGGGTCAGTTAGAATTAATATAGGGAGCCTGGATAAGCATTCACATTTTGGTGGATGGGCCCTGGTCAATGAATAATAGAGAATTGTAGTTTTCAGTTTTAACACCTATTGGGTTACCTCCCATTGTGACCCTTCATTTGATGAAGCCATTCAAGGAAGCATGATTGGTAATTATGGTGAAACTTTTACCACATAAATAAGTTTGTCAATGCTTAATAGCCAGAAGTACCGCTAAGAATTTGCATTCCATAACGCTATAATTGTGTTTGGCTCTGGTCAAGAACTGCTATAGTATGCGATGGGATAGTCCACAAAGTTTTCGTTGTGCTGGGATAACATGGCTCCTATGGCTATATTGCTAGCACTGGTAAAGAGGAAAAAGGGTTTATTAAAATTAGGATGCATAAGTTCTGGAGAGTGGGAGAGAGCTGTGCATAAGAGGTCAAAGGCCTGCTGTGCTCTTCTTTCCACTGGAAGGGTATACCCATCTTCAATAAATATAATAAAGGCTCAGAGGTGTCACCAAAGTAGGGAATAAATTGGCAATAATACTTTACCATTTTTAAAAAAAGCTGTACGTCTTGTAGGGATTAAGGAGAACATCTTATAAATGGCCATAACCTGGTCATCCATTGCAGATATTCAGATTTACCTCCCTTATGGCCCAAAAATCCATTTTACTCTGAAAGAAGGACATTTTGATAGGTTTAGTTTTAACAAAGCTTTCCGTAACCACTGGAAAAATTGCTTGAGATGATCTGTATGCTGGTAAAGGTTTTCAAAAACTTTAATATTGTCAAGATAATACAGCACATAAGAAAGTTTCAAAATAACCTAAAAGTCCGTCCAGAGCGCATTGGAAGGTAGCAAAGGCGTTACATAACCCCGCGGCATCTGATTAGGCTTGAGTAGTATTTTACTTGAAATGAGGGCACTTTTTCACAATCCTATAGCAACAAATCATTTTTTAGTACCCGCTGGCGAGATCCTTAGCCAAAAAATAGTGGGAACATAACATCAAGCCTAAGGAATTATCTATATGCGGCAATGGATAGCTATCTTTTTGTGTGATAGAATTGAGGCAATGATAACCCTTAACAACACGGCGGCCACCATCCTTCTTTGAATTAATGGAAGTTGGAAAGCATATGAGATTTTAGAAGGCACAAATAACCCAGCTTTCAACAGTTTCTGTAGCTCTAATTTCAAGAGAGTATCTATAAATCTTCAGTCCCCAGATTGACGGTGCACGAAGCACTGGACCAAAGCAAGGAAACTCGTCATCAAAGTGAACATAAAAATAGCCCAGAAGAGGGATATGGAGTTAAAAAGACATAGGGCGAGGGCTTGGGTTGGGACCATCTAGTACTAAAAAAAAGACATAGGGCGAGGGTGTTGAGCACTGTGAAAGTAATAATAATTCAAGCAATTTTCAAAACTTGGATGTGGCCCAGAGGGCTGTTACTAACCAAGTTTGGTACAGGGGTATAGTGCGCTGGTGACTGGTTTGGAGGAAACCTGGTAGGACCAGCTGTGTACCTGAGGTTGTGATAATTTTAAATAAAACAAAATTGGCTAACACGCCGTGAGACCTCCTTAAAGAGGTCCAAGCACAGGTGCGCCCAAGCTAACATATATAAAAAACGTAAAACGATATGGTGTTTATTTGGGAAAATGACCAATGAGAAAAGTTGGTCTTAAGCAAGGATATTTAAGCCAACTCGGGGGAATTTTGGATTGGCAGAAGTGGTACTAAGCCTTGGTGCACCATAAGGCACATGCTTCCATTTGAAAGGGTCACATACCTTGAAATTGACTTTACTCAGGTAATTTACTGAGGTTGAACCTGATCCAAGCTCACATTTTATAAATGGAATGGGTTTTGAACCCCTGTTCCCCCAAAAACCAAATTGACCCATCTTCATTTAATTCAAATCTTGTTAGTTTTAACCCTAGAGCCGAAAGAGGGGCTGGGCTTTAGGCACCTCACTTGTACCACCTGGGCGTACCTAGCCTTTACACAGCGTTGATCTAAGGTGTGCTTAAGGTCAAGAAGATCCTGCAATTTGAAATATTGGACCTCCTGTCTCCCAGTCTTGTCCCTGCTGTTGGTTCCTTTATAAGGTCATGTAAACATGGCATTATCATCTTCTCTTTTGGGCTCTACCCCCTCCATGGGCATTCACCAAGGAAAGGTTTTTGTGGGCAGGGGCCAACTATATGGCAGCAATGGCTTGCTTGGACTTAGATACTGCATCCTCAGGGAAACGCTGGTGGAATGCTACAATTAGATCTTGGGCATGGGCGCAAGCACGTACTGGTACCCAATTATCCTCCACTGTGTCAAATTTACTAATATACAAGATACTTGAGTCTTTTTACCAGATTAGAGGCTACAATCTCCTCCACTTCCCACTCTGGCGCCCATCCACGAGATAAGCCTTGGAGTCTCTGGAGGGGGCCCTCAAACAATGTGAGTTTTTTCATAATAATACTGAAAAGATTTGAAATGAGGGGGGAGATTTAACTGGTATGAGGCGTGGCCCACCTTTTTGACCACGTGGTATGGCCCAATCCTCTTTTGTCCCAGTTTTTGCATGGTTACTTAATTGGGATGTTTTTAGCATCCAGAATCAAGAGAACTCCTTCCTTGTATGCTGGCCCAACTCATCTCTTACCATCAACGTTCTCCTTGTAAGTCTACATGGCTGCATCTAAATTAGTGCTCACCCCCTGGTGCATTTTCTTGATTACATTTGCAAAGTCCACCACCACTTCCACCCTGGATCCACAACTGGGCTCCATGTTGAGGGAAGGATTGAAGCCATAGTTGGAGAAAAAGGGGGAACAACTTATTGATGCATGTTTTGCGTGGTTATAACTGAATTGGGCCATAGGGAGATGGGAAACCCAATCTGAATGAACTAGGGTGGTGTAACGCCACAAGAACTTCTCAAGGCGCTGGTTCACTCGTTAAGTCTGCCCATCTGATAGAGGGTAATAGGCAGTTGAATGGAAAGGGCGAATCTAAAGAGTCTTACACAATTCCTTTTAAAAGACAGAGGTAAAATGGGGTCCCCAATCATTAATTATTTCTTGGGGAACCCCGTGAAGAGCGAAAACATGAGTAACAAAAAGTTTAGCCATCTAAAATGCAGTGACTGTGGTTCTGCAAAGGATAAAAGTGGGCGAACTTCATTAAATGGTCCACCACCACCATGATAGCATCATAGACATCAGATACAGGCAATTTCACAATAAAATCCACTGATAATGAAGTCCAGGGCCCCTCAGCCTTTTGAACTGGTACCAACAACCCCGCTAGAAGCTGCCAATTCAGTTTCATTTGATTGCAGACTAGGCACTCTTTACAATATCTGCCTACCTGAGCGATTAAACCCTTTCAATTGTAAGTACGGCAAATTATCTCTAACATCTTCAACTTCCCACGATGGCCAACGGTGATTCCGTCATGATGGTCCCAGATGATTTCCAGATGAAGTGGTCCAGCGGAAACCAATAGGTGCCCCTGAAACCACACCATCTCTTCTTTTATGTGATAGCTTCTGGTGATGTCCTCCTGATTCATTGCGTTCTTGACAATGACATAGTATTTGGCCAACAATGGCTGAGAAAGGACTTACTTTCTGAACATACTGTATTTCTCCACATTTTCCAGAGGAGCGAGTGCTGGCCCATTGGACAAGGGAGAGGGAAGTTGAGACACAACCTTACCCGATGGAATCATCAGATGGGTTTAATGCACCTCAACAGCCCTAGGATTGGGAGTTAGTGCAGGGTTATGGCTCAAAGCATCCGCCAAATCATTCTCCTTGCCCTTAGTAAACTCATAAGAAAACGCAAATTGGGCAAGGGTCTCATGCCAGCGGGTTTGCCATGGGGTTAATACATATGATGCGTGGTAGTACGGTAAGGCATGGTGATCTGTAAATATGCAGAAGGGTTGGGATGAGCCATGAAAGTGATGGCACAAATAAATCAGCGCTTCAACAACTGCTAATAACGTTTTATCATATATGGCGTAGTTTAACTCTGGTAGAGACATCTTCCAAGAAAAATATCCCGCCAGATGCTCTAATCCATCTTCGCCTACTTGTAATAGGGCTGCCACTATGGCAAAGTTGGAGGCATCTGAAGCGACAATAAACTCTTTATTAAGGTTAACATAGTGAAGAACGGAAGTGGACAGAAAATTACACTTTACTGCTTGATAAGGCATCCTCTAAAATGGGGGACCACTGAAGTACTTTTGCCCCACTCGCCTTATACAAAGACGCTGCAACTTCAGAAAAGTTTGGAGTGAACTTTTATAGGAAAGTAAACGTCCCCAAAAAGCTCCTCAAATCCTTAACTGAAGTTGGAGTGGGCCACTCATGAATTGCCTTCTCCTTATCTGTAGTTATCATGTGCCCATGGTCAAACATGACGTTGCCCAGAAAGGTGACCTGGGACTTAAAGAACTCACACTTACTGATTTTCAGCGTAAGGTTGGCAGCCCTCAAACGCTCCACCACCTGCTGAAGGTGTACTGTATGGGACTCATTTTCAGGGGAGAATACCAAAATATCATACATGTAAGCTACCGCGCATACCCCAGCAGGTCCCTCAAAGCCGCATCAATATGACGTTGAAAGATAACAGGGGAATTTTTAAGCCCAAAGGGCATAAACTAAAATTGTAAGATTCCTTTTCTGGTATGGAATGCGGTCAACCGCTCCTGGCCCTTCTTGATATGGATCTGATTGAACGCGTTTAAAGAATCCAGCTTGAAGAATACTCACGTCTTCTCCACATAGAGTGCAATCTGAGAGTCCAGGGGGATAAGAGGTAAGTCTGGTGCAGTGAAATTGTTGAGATTCCCATAATCTATGCATGGGCGTAAGGTACCGTCAGCTTTATCTACAAAGAGAAGTGAGGAACATACAGGGGAGGTTCACTGAAACATAGCACCTTTGGTTAACTGCTCATTAACCCACACATCTAAGGCCACTTCCTCCCATACCATCAACGGATAAATTGGGGAAGAGATACACAGCAAATCAACGGCGAGCTTGAACTTGCAATAAAACTCTGAATGATCTGGTAGTGCGTTAGCTGAAGCTGCATCAAACGAAGATTCCAACCCCTTCTAACAGGAAGGTAGGTGAACCTCCAATGAAGGCCTCAGCAACGGTATAAGACTGAGAGTGTGAATATCGGGCCAGTGGGACAAATTGCCCTGAAAGTTGGATTCAGCCAAAGTAACAACCAACTCATGAACATTCTTTTAAAGTTAGGGACAGGGTATTTTCTTTCAAGTTAGTCCTGAAGTCAAACTTTTGCCACCATTCTACACATCAAAACGATGGGGTACAAGAGGGTTTTGATAGCTTGGAAGTGGTCAGACAAATTATATGTTCCAACTTGATAGTTCACTTACCCCATATTTCAGCTTAGGAATACCTTGGGAAGCCCCTATTCTAACCATACCACCTGGCAAGTAACTCAGCTCAAGGTAGTCAGCTAGGTCTTGATCAATAAAATTCTTATAGGCTCCTTTATCCACCAAAATAGTTGTGCAGATTTTCCCTAAAGGGGATTAAAGGGTAGCAGTCAATAAAAATAACCTGAATGATCTTTTACTTATAATAGAAAACGCCAACACTTCGCCATAAAAAAATTCTTCAGGGTCTATTATACCCCAGGATACGTTTTTGCATCAGTTAATGGAGAGGAATAGGGTCACTCTTACTACTGAGGCCACATATCCCACCATATCTTCAGCAACTGCATAAACGTTTTTATATTGTAATAATAACTCCTTCTCCACCTCCTGGGTTCCGTGGATCAGGGTTGTGGTCAAGAGTGGGTTTTCTGGGGTGATATGATACACTGAAATGGGTTCCATATCTGAGCCATATGGGAAGAGATATGTCTCGGTAGTGTATGTAGAAATGACATTATAAAATGCATTTTTGGCCAAAAATGACCCTATGCCCACGTTAATGATGGGTTGTATGACTTTATACAAGGCCAACACCACCAGGCCCTTTGACAATGATCCTGCTTGCACCATCTGAATGTGGTGCTGAGATGTGGGAATTTTCATATGACCACATTATCCAGCTTGGGATTAATTAAGCTTCAATTCATTTTAATTAATTGGTTCATTTATTTAATTTAGATTATTTATTAAGCTTTGAGATGTTGATTGATTATTCCATCATATTGGCAATAATCACCGATTAAATGGTTAATCATAATTCTCATAGGATCATATCCAATGATAATTATGGTTACAATTTCGTTGGGGATTGTTGCTGACAATTTGGAGATGAGTAAATTGACTTGAAATGGGTAAATACTCATGGGAAATCGTTGGGTTTGGTAACTGACATGTGGGCTGATACAAATAGAGATTTGATTAAACTATTCCTCATGGATATCAGCTGATATATTTCCTGAAATTGAACCAATATCCCTTTTCTGTCAGCTAGGCGTGCTGAGATCATCATAGATATTCCTTTTCATCGGCTAGGCGTGCTGAGACCTTGTGGATATCCCTTTTCTGTTGGCTAGGTGTGCTGAGAACCTTGTGGTTACCACGAATACCCCTAACACATGTCCTTCATCATTTTACCCTATAAATATTCCCTCATTCTAATATTAAAAAACACCTTAGTACTGTGAATACTTTATTGTTTTCTATTATTGACTGTTTACTTCAGAGTGAAGTTGTGAAGAAGTCTTCCTGTCTAAGTGTCAACGCCAGAGTGAGGCCAAAGTCACTTAAACCTTTATATTGCCAGAGTAGGGCTGAAGCTACCCATATATCAAACTTGACTAGGCTAATTGTCTTCATACAATCAGCAAATTCATAGTTATTCCCAGAGTCAGTAGTTAAGCGAACCTGTGCACCAGTAGAAACCCCGCAGTTTTTACATAAGAAAAATAATTTTAATTATTTGGTTTTCATTAATTTTGGTTGAAAATTATGAAATCACAACTCCCAGTTTTGAAGCCTCCATATCCACAGGTAAGGGCAAGAAGGGTGAGTACTTTCCAGTTGGAGGTGGCGAGATTAACGCTGGAATGCACCAACCCTCAGCAAGATGCCAAAACAGTGGTGAGCCCTATCACGGCCATGGCCACCAGCTGGCGCACACCGTGTGCACTTCATGAAAGTCCCACATGGAGTAAGTTCATGCATGTAAAATCAAGAGGTTTGTCATTTAATTTCAAGAGAGTATCTATAACTCTCCAGTTACCAGATTGGTGGTGCACAAAGCGCTGGACCAAAGCAAGGGAACACATCTTTAAAGTGAGCACAAAAATAGCCCAGCAGAGGGATATGGAGCTAAAAAGACATAGGGCGAGGGTGTTGATCACTGTGAAAGTAGTAATAAAATTAAGAAATCTTCAGAACTTGGCTGTGGCCCATAAAGCTGTTACTAAACAAGTTTTGTACAGGGGCTTAGTGCGCTGGTGACCAGGTTTGGGGTGAACATGGTAGGACCAGCGGTGTACCTGAGGCTGTGATAATTTTTTATAAAAAAAATTGGCTAACACGCTGTGAGACCTCCTCAAAGAGGTCCGTGAACAGGTGCGCCCAAGCTAACATATATAAAAAACGTAAAACAACTATGGGGTTTATTTGGGAAAATGACCAATGAGAAAAGTTGGTCTCAAGCAAGGGTACTTAAGCCAACTCGGGGGAATTTTGGATTGGCAGAAGTGGTACTAAGCCTTGGTGCACCATAAGGCACATGCTTCCATTTGAAAGGGTCACATACCTTGAAATTGACTTTACTCAGGTAATTTACTGAGGTTGAACCTGATCCAAGCTCACATTTCATAAATGGAATGGTTTTGAACCCCCGTTCCCCAAAAAAACCAAATTGACCCATTATCATTTAATTCAAATCTTGATAGTTATAACCCTAGAGCTGAAAGAGGGGGCTGGGCTTTAGGCACCTCACTTGTACCAACCTGGGCGTACCTAGCCTTTACCCAGAGTTGATCTAAGGTGTGCTTAAGGTCAGGAAGGTCCTGAAATTTGACCTTTTGGACCTCCTGCCTCCCAGTCTTGTCCCTGCTGTTGGTTCCTCTATAAGGTCATGTAAAATGACATCTACGGCCACCTGAGCTTCCTTAACTTTAGATTTTCTATGTGGCTGAGGTTTAAATCTAGATTGATCCTTGGTCTCAATTTGATAATAACCCCTGAAAGTTTTCCATAGTGATCTACTTCTGAGGAAAAGTACCACAATACTCCTCGATGAGGTTGTCCACATTCTGGCATTCATCAGGGGTGGATTATCTCCAATCCTACTTTTAACCACAGCTATTGTGTTTAGGGGATCAAACCCTAAATCTTGTAAGGATTCAAAAATTCACACTGGCAATATTTTCTAAAGGAAATATTTTACATAAGCAATAGGTGCATACCGAGGGGCTTGAGGGTTTGATTCATTAGGTTCCCTAGTAAGATAGAGATAGATTCCCCATAGACAGAATCCAAAATCCCTGGGCAGGTCAACACTTCTTTGCTTTATTGGTTTAGGTGTTCACTAATGCCTAATAACTTATTAGGTGGGATGTGAATCTTGATCCCTGTATCCAAGATAACTTGTAAGCCAAATGGTATTTTAATAGGATGGGGGTGTATAGAGGGACCCCATCTTTGGCGTCTACAGCATCAGGAGGTCACTTAGTTTTTCCTCCTAAGACTTGATATTCAACTTTACAAATGGAGGAAGGATATTCAAGGGGCAAGTTCATTTTTTGGGGCTCCTTTACTCTTGACCTGCAGTTCAGATATAAATGGGATTCTATACTTAATAGTGAAAGGTACTTTTCTTTATGGTTGATAATGCAGTTGAACTCCCGCATCAATTGGACTCCAATAAACAACTTGTAATTATTGTTTTCTAATGCAATGGCGGAGGCATTAAAAAAAGTTTTCCAAATAATAGAGGTTAGGCAAAATACGCCACAATTGCCATAGCCATACAATTACCTGCCGTCCCATATTCAGCTTTGTGAATCAAGTCTGGAGCCATTTTTAGTTTTCTGGATAAGTCAAGAGGATATAACATTAACTTCTGAGCCAGTATCAATTATCGCCAAGAATTTTCCCTTATGAACAACTACCTCTACTTGAACCACCAAAGAGCTGAATTGAGAATTAAAAGCTAATAAACTTTCATTAGGAATTTGTAGCTAAGCAAACGAAAGATTTTTCCTTGGCTACGCTTAGGGCCGCTCAATGGGTTTGATTTTTATCTGCTAACGCTTAACTTTTCATAAAGGAACTGACCTCCAAAACTTGTTTGGATAACTATCTAATATAGAAATAAGAAAGCTGAAGATCTTTATTTCCTTGGATAGAAAGGGGTATGTCAGTTTCCGCAATTGCAGCTAACACAAAACATCCTGAGGTGCTGAGCATAGAACTAGAGCTAGACAAGGGTCCTGAGGCACTTGTTTGTCTCAGCATAACAGCCTCCCTCCCTATATTGACTGATCTTTTTCCTATTTGCATTTAAGGATGTGAAAAAAGTCTACAGTATGTTGTTTTTCTTGAAAAATGTACAGAATAACTTGGGGTAGGAGAATTGGGAGGGGTAACCGCTAACAATTGGGACTGAGGCTTAAAACTATTAAAACAAGAGGGCCCCGTGGCTTTGCATAGGGTGGCAAGAATCTCCTAAATGGCTTCTTTGATATGGAAGAGAGAAATCAGGTTAGAGTTCACCGCTTTAAGATAGAGAGGCATATTGGGTATATTTTTAAATGCTAAAAACGAGGCAATGATCGCACCATCTAAAACAAGACAATTTCTGACAACTAACTTTTGAGTCTCAAGGTAAAAACGGTGAGCAAACTTAGTGACAGTTTCTCCTCAAGAAATTTTTATGCCCATAAAAGTATGCCTTTGGTTGATTAAAGTTAGGTCGCTCCCAAATTCCTGAAGCAAGGCAGTCTTGGCGTCATCCCAAGTACAGCAACGCATTAGATGAGGTACCATAATGACTTGAGCTACGCAACTAAGACAGTTAGTTAGATGTTTGAGCCATTAGGTGTTGATGGCTTCTTCCAAAGCACTTTTGTAACAAAAAGGGAAAGAGAAGGTTCTCCTTTCTTCTGGGATGTACTTCTCTTTGAACGACGATATGAACGTGTCACTGGGGGGTTAACGGCCAAATGATGTGAACTGACACTGGGGGGATGTTTTCACCTAAAGAAGAACTGCTATAGCTGGAAGTTTCTTGAGGGTGGATAAGGTCTGCTTGCCTTTTAAGTCTTTAATATCTTTAATTATTGAGTCTACTAAATAAAGGGCAGCAAAAAGGGCCAATTTTGTGATGTTAAGTGAGGTTAACTGCCAATTTCACTTTTTAGCTCATTAATCACATCTTAAAGTTTGAGTTAGTGTTGCTCAATGGTGAGAATTCTTTGCTCCAACCCACGTATCACAGCGGTAAATTTGCCAAAAGTTCAAGTCATTCCTGATCCAAAAAGGGATCTGACGCTGAGTCATCATTGCTCATTGTAATAATAGTTTAATTGTGAACTCAGTGTATACCTGGCAGGGAGCACCAGTTTTGTCAGGACGAAGGGGTTTTAGACCACTTATTTTTTAATTTTTAAGGCCAGGAGACCTGAAGTTCCTGGGTGCTGGATTATAAGTTTTTACTTTTCTTTGTCCAGAAAGACTTCACTCAGGATAAAGTTCCTTGAGTGGTGAATCCTAACTATTTCTTTCATCCCTAATAAAATAAAGGTAAGCAAATCAATGGCAAAAAAG